>JAODAL010023756.1:0-62006 GCA_025379985.1 Phyllomedusa bahiana
ATGGTTGTGGGGTCTCTATGGACCCCCCAGCAAACTTTTGGGGCCCCTGGGGTGGTGGGGTTTGCTCCCATTTGGACCCTCCAGCAACCGTGGGGCCCCCGGGTGCTGGTGTTGGCTCTATTTGGGTTTCCCCCAGCAGCTGTGGGGCCCCTGGATGGTGGTTTGGGGTTTTATGGCCCCCCCCAGCAGCTGTGGGGCCCCTGGGTGGTGGTTTGGCTCTATGGATCCTCCACCCGCTGTGGGCCCCTGGATGGTGGGGGTTGGGTTTTATGGGCCCCCCCAGCAGCTTGTCCCCCTGATGGGATGTTGTCTCTAAAGGGAACCCCCCCCACATCGTGGGGGCCCCTAGATGGTTGGGGTTTTGGGTCTAAAGGGCCCCTTTCAGCAGCTGTGGGGCCCCTGGGAAAGGGTGGTGGCTCTTGGACCCTCCAGGGGCTTGGGAGCCCCCGGTGGGGGTGGTTTTTCTCTATGGGACCCTCCAGCCCGGGTGTGGGGGGCCCCGGGTGGGGGGGTGTTTTTGGGTCTATTTGGGCCCCCCAGCACTTTGGGACCCCTGGATGGTTTTTGTTTGCTCAAAGGACCCTCCAGCAGCTGTGGGAACCCCCGGATGTGGTGTTTTTCCCCAAAGGACCCTCCAGCACTGTGGGGCCCCTGGAATTTTGGTGTTGGCTCTATTTGGGCCCCCCCAGCAATGTGGGACCCCTGGATGGGTGTTTGGGTCTATGGACCCTACGCAGCTTTGGGGGCCCCCGGGTGGTGGTGTTGGCTCCAGATTGCAATGACAACTTACCAGGACCTTATGGAGTAATTTTCCCCACACGTCTGGGGCTTATTCAACCCCTTTTTTTTTCACCCCTTTTCCTCCCTCCCCGACGCCTCTTTCCCCCCTGTCCCCTCCCCGACACCCTCCTCTCCCCTCTGTCCCCCCTCCAACGCCTCCCTTTTCCCCCCTCTGGTTTCCCCCCCCAGACACCTCTTCTCTCCCCTCTTCCTCCTCCAGACACGCTTCCCCCCTCCCCCTGTCCCCCCTCCAGAAAACCCCCTTTTCCCCCCCTCTTCTTCCCCCAGAAAACCCCCCCTTTTCCCCCCCTCTGTCCTCCCCCACCCCTTCTCCCCCTCTGTTCCCCCCTCCAGACAACCCCCTTCCTCCCCCTTTTGTCCCCCCCTCCCCGACACCGTTCCTCCCCTCTGTCCCCCCCAACGCCCCCTTCTCCTTTCCCCCCCCTCCTCCTCCAGACGCCTCTTCTCTCCCCTCTGTCCTCCCCCCCCAACCCGCCCTCCCCTTCCCTCCCCCCCGACCCCCCCTCCCCCCTTTTTCCCCCCCCTCTCTCCTCCTCCAAAAAGCCTCTTTTTTCCTTTCCCCCTCTCCTCTTTTCCAAGAAAGCCTTTTCCCCCCCCTCCGTCCCCCCTTTCCCGACGTGGGTTCCTCTCCCCTCTGTCCTTCCCCCCGACCCCCCTTCTCTCCCCCCTTTTGTCCTCCCTCCCGACAACCCCCTTCTTTTTCCCCCTCCCCCTCCCCCTCCAAGCCCCCCTTTTCTTCCCCACCTCTGTCCTCCCTCCAGACATTTTCCTCTTCCCCTCCCCCTCTCCCCCTCCTCCCCCCAGACACCGCTTCTTTCCCCTCTCCTCCTCCAGACGCCTCTTCTCTCCCCTCTGTCCTCCCTCCAGACGCCGCTTCTCTCCCCCCCCTTTTCCTCCTCCAACAACCCCTTCTTTTTCCTCTCTGTTCCCCCCCCTCCCCCGACGCCGCTTTTCTCCTCTCCCCGGGCCCCCCCTCCAGAAAAACCCGGCCCCTTCCCCTTCCCCCCCTGTCCTCCTCCAGACCCCGCTTCCCCCTTTCTCCTTTCCCCCTGTCCTCCTCCAGAAAGCCCCCTTCTCTCCCCCCTTTCCTCCTCCCCAAAAACCGCTTCTCTCCCCCCCTGTCCTCCCCCAGACCAAAACCCCCTTTTCCTCCCCCTCCCCCTCCAGCACCGCTTTTTTCCCCTCCCGTCCTCCTCCAACCCCTTCCTCCCCCTCTGTCCCCCCCTCCAACCCCCCCGCTTCTCTTTCCCCCTGTCCTCCCCCCAGACGCCGCCTTTTCTCCCCCTGTCCCCCCTCCAACAAAAAACCCCTTCTCTCCCTCTCTGTCCTCCCTTTCCCAAACCCCCCTTTTTCTCCCTTCCCGTTTCCTCCCTCCAAACGGGCCCTTTCTCACCCCTCCCGTCCCCACCCCGGGCCGGGTTTTTTCTCCCCCCTCTGTCCTCCTTTCCCGACAAAAACCCCTTCTCTCCCCTCTGTCCCCCCCCCAAAAACCCTCTTTTCTCCCCTCTCTCCTCCTCCAGACACCGCTTCTTTCCCCTCTGTCCCCCCCACCCCCACGGGGGCTTTTCCCTCCCCCTTCCCCTCCAGACGCCGCTTCTCTCCCCTCTGTCCTCCTCCAGACACCGCTTCTCTCCCCACGTTTCCCCCAAACCCGGGGCTCGGCCTTCTCCCCCCCTCTGTCCTCCTCCAGACACCTCTTCTCTCCCCTCTTTCCCCCCCCAGAACCCCTCTTTCCCCTCCCCTCCTCCCCCCCCAGAAATGGCTACCCAATCTCTCCCCCTCGGCCTCCAAACCCGACCGGGGTTCTCTCCCCTCTGTCCTCCTCCAACCAAACCCCTTCTCTCCCTCTTCCTCCCCCCAAACCCCCCTTCTCTCCCCTCTCCCCCTCCTCCAGACCCCGCCCTTTTCTCCCCTCTTCCTCCTCCCAGACGCCTTTTTCTCTCCTCTCTCCCCCTCCCCCCAAAGCCTCTTCCCCTCCCCTCTGTCCTCCCCCCCAGACACCTCCTTCTCTCCCCCCGTCCTCCCTTCCCCGCCCCCTCTTCTCTCCCCTTTTGTCCCCCTCCAAGACGCCGCCTTTTCTCCCCTCGCCTCCCCCAGACGCCGTTTTCCCCCCGTCCGTCCCCCCCTCCAGACCGCCGCTTTTCCCTCTCGGGCCTCCTCCAATCCCCTTCTCTCCCCTCTGCCCCCCTCATGCGCGGTGGAGCCATATGTCTTGGCGCTCCCCTTCTATTAAGGCAAGGGGCGCGCAATTCGCGGACAATATAAAAAAACCCCCGGAAGGGCCCTGGTTTTTTGTTCCGGCTTTCCCAAAAAGGCCATCGCCAAACGCGCGGGGCTGGTAATTTCTCATGATCTAAGGGGCAGATGATTTCTAGTTCTGCTCCAAAGGGAAAGTCCGAAATTTTGATATAAAATTTTGGTAATTGGTTTTAGTTTAGTTACTCGAACACTAAAAAATTCACTTTAGATGTGGACAATTATCGTGAATTGCAAAAAAGACTTAAACCCACCCGGGCCCCTTTATTTTGGTACACCCTGCTATTAAAAGGGGTTTGGGCCCCCTTTTGGGTTTTAGAACCCGCCCAATTCTTTTGTGGGCATAGATTCCACAAGGTGTTGGGAACCCCTCAAAATTGGGACAAAAAGGGGGCCCAAAAAGTGCGGGAAAAAAAATTCCCCCCCACCATGACCCCCCCACCCCCCACCCGAACCGTTGATACAAGCAGGGTGGGTCCCTGCTTTTCCCTGTTTTTGAAAGCCAAATTCGACCCTAAACCCTCCAAAAAGGGCCCAGCAGAAATCGAACTCAACAGAAACCCGGCGGAAAGTTTTTTTTAAACTTCTACTGTCCAAAATTTTGATGGCTTGGCAAATTTGGGGCCTCCCTTTCCTTTTCTAGCTAAAGGATGGCCCCCCCGGGGTGGGCTTCTGCGCGTACCCATCTTTCCTCAAATTTTTCCCCCCCTCTGTCCTCCTCCAGACACCGCTTCTCTCCCCTCTGTCCTCCTCCAACAAAAACCCCCTTTTTCTCCCCTCTGCTTCCCTCCAAAAAGCCCTTCTCTCCCCCTCTGTTTCCCCCTTTCCCGACCCTCTTTCTCCCCCTCTTCCTCCCCCCACCTGTCCTCTCCTCCTCTCTCACCTGTCCTCTCTCCTCTGTCCCCTCTCCTCTGTCCCCTCTCACCTGTCCTCTCTCCTCTGTCCCCTCTCACCTATCCTCTCTCCTCTCTCCTCTGTCCCCTTTCACCCGTCCTCTCTCCTCTGTCCCCTCTCACCTGTCCTCTCTCCTCTGCCCTCTCTCCTCTGTCCCCTCTCTCCTCTCTCCCCTCTCACTGTCCTCTCTCCTCTGTCCTCTCTCCTCTCTCACCCTTCCTCTCTCCTCTGTCCTCTCTCCTCTGTCCCCTCTCACCTGTCCTCTCTCCTCTGTCCCCTCTCACCTGTCCTCTCTCCTCTCTCACCTGTCCTCTCTCCTCTCTCACCTGTCCTCTCTCCTCTCTCACCTGTCCTCTGTCCCCTCTCACCCGTCCTCTCTCCTCTGTCCCCTCTCACCTGTCCTCTCTCCTCTGTCCCCTCTCACCTGTCCTCTCTCCTCTACCCCCCTCTCACCTGGTCCCCCCTCTGCTCTCCACTCCTCCACTTCCCTCTCATCACCTGTCCTCTCTCCTCTGTCCCCTCTCACCTGTCCTCTCTCCTCTGTCCCCTCTCACCTGTCCTCTCTCCTCTGTCCCCTCTCACCTGTCCTCTCTCCTCTGTCCCCTCTCACCTGTCCTCTCTCCTCTGTCCCCTCTCACCTGTTCTCTCTCCTCTGTCCCCTCTCACCCGTCCTCTCTCCTCTGTCCCCTCTCACCTGTCCTCTCTCCTCTGTCCCCTCTCACCTGTCCTCTCTCCTCTTTCACCCATCCTCTCTCACCCGTCCTCTCTCCTCTGTCCCCTCTCACCCATCCTCTCTCCCTTCTCACCTGTCCTCTCTCCTCTCTCACCTGTCCTCTCTCCTCTCTCACCTGTCCTCTCTCCTCTCTCACCTGTCCTCTCTCCTCTCTCACCTGTCCTCACTCCCCTCTCACCTGTCCTCTCTCCTCTGTCCCCTCTCACCTGTCCTCTCTCCTCTCTCACCTGTCCTCTCTCCTCTCTCACCTGTCCTCTCTCCTCCCTCACCAGTCCTCTCTCCTCTGTCCTCTCTCCTCTGTCCCCTCTCCTCTGTCCCCTCTCACCTGTCCTCTCTCCTCTGTCCCCTCTCACCTGTCCTATCTCCTCTGTCCCCTCTCACCCATCCTCTGTCCCCTCTCACCCATCCTCTCTCCCTTCTCACCCGTCCTCTCTCCTCTCTCACCTGTCCTCTCTCCTCTCTCACCTGTCCTCTCTCCTCTCTCACCTGTCCTCTCTCCTCTCTCACCTGTCCTCACTCCTCTCTCACCTGTCCTCTCTCCTCTCTCCTCTGTCCTCTCTCCTCTGTCCCCTCTCACCTGTCCTCTCTCCTCTCTCACCTGTCCTCTCTCCTCCCTCACCTGTCCTCTCTCCTCCCTCACCAGTCCTCTCTCCTCTGTCCTCTCTCCTCTGTCCTCTCTCACCTGTCCTCTCTCCTCTGTCCTCTCTCACCTATCCCTCCTCCACTGTCCTCCTCCTCTGTCCCCTCTCACCCTTCCTCTCTCCTCTGTCCCATCCACCTACCTCTCTCCTCTGCCCTCTCACCTGTCCTCTCTCCTCTCTCACCTGTCCTCTCTCCTCTCTCACCTGTCCTCTCTCCTCCCTCACCAGTCCTCTCTCCTCTGTCCTCTCTCCTCTGTCCCCTCTCACCTGTCCTCTCTCCTCTGTCCCCTCTCACCTGTCCTCTCTCCTCTGTCCTCTCTCCTCTGTCCCCTCTCTCCTCTCTCCCCTCTCACTGTCCTCTCTCCTCTGTCCTCTCTCCTCTCTCACCCTTCCTCTCTCCTCTGTCCTCTCTCCTCTGTCCCCTCTCACCCATCCTCTCTCCCCTCTCACCTGTCCTCTCTCCCCTCTCACCTGTCCTCTCTCCTCTCTCACCTGTCCTCTCTCCTCTCTCACCTGTCCTCTCTCCTCTCTCACCTGTCCTCTGTCCCTTCTCCACCCGTCTCTCCTCCACAATCCCTCTTTCCCCACCCCCCCACCCGTCCTCTCTCCTCTATCCTTCATCTCACCTGTCCTCTCTCTCCTCTGTCGCCCTCTCCTACTGTCCACCCCTCTTCCACCTGCTCCTCTCTCCTCTGTCCCCTCTCCTCTGTCCCCTCTCACCTGTCCTCTCTCACCTGTCCTCTCTCCTCTGTCCCCTCTCACCTGTCCCCTCTCACCTGTCCTCTCTCCTCTGTCCCCTCTCACCTGTCCTCTCTCCTCTGTCCCCTCTCACCTGTCCTCTCTCCTCTACCCCTCTCACCTGTCCTCTCTCCTCTGTCCCCTCTCACCTGTCCTCTCTCCTCTCTCACCTGTCCTCTCTCCTCTGTCCCCACCTCTCACTCCGTCCCTCTCCGTCCTCTGTCCCCTCTCACCAGTCCTCTCTCCTCTGTCCTCTCTCACCTGTCCTCTCTCCTCTTTCACCCATCCTCTCTCACCCGTCCTCTCTCCTCTGTCCCCTCTCACCCATCCTCTCTCCCTTCTCACCTGTCCTCTCTCCTCTCTCACCTGTCCTCACTCCTCTCTCACCTGTCCTCACTCCCCTCTCACCTGTCCTCTCTCCTCTCTCACCTGTCCTCTCTCCTCTCTCACCTGTCCTCTCTCACCTGTCCTCTCTCCTCCCTCACCAGTCCTCTCTCCTCTGTCCCCTCTCACCTGTCCTCTCTCCTCTGTCCCCTCTCACCTGTCCTCTCTCCTCTGTCCCCTCTCACCTGTCCTCTCTCCTCCTGTCCACGTCACACCTGTCCCCCTCTCCTCCTTTGTCCTCCCCTCTCACCTGTCCTCTCTCCTCTCCCCTCTCACCTGTCCTCTCTCCTCTGTCCCCTCTCACCTGTCCTCTCTCCTCTGTCCCCTCTCACCTGTCCTCTCTCCTCTGTCCCCTCTCACCCGTCCTCTCTCCTCTGTCCCCTCTCACCCGTCCTCTCTCCTCTGTCCCCTCTCACCTGTCCTCTCTCCTCTGTCCCCTCTCACCTGTCCTCTCTCCTCTGTCCCCTCTCACCTGTCCTCTCTCCTCTGTCCCCTCTCACCTGTCCTCTCTCCTCTGTCCCCTCTCACCTGTCCCCTCTCACCTGTCCTCTCTCACCTGTGCTCTCTCCTCTCTCACCTGTCCTCTCTCCTCTCTCACCTGTCCTCTCTCCTCTCTTGCAGTCAGTATCAGCTCGTTAGATCGCTCCAATCACCTGATCGCTCGATGCCGCTTCGCTGTGGACCTGGATTCCAATGGAGACTTTATCTTTAGGGCCCATGACTCGGGCTGCGGGGTCCAGACCCAGGTACTGATATCTGATGTGTGGGAGGTCAGCAGTCACCACACAGCCCCCGACACTCACCTGGGCAGGCTACACTCACCTGGGCAGGTTATACTCACACACTCACCTGGGCAGGCTACACTCACCTGGGCAGGTTATACTCACACACTCACCTGGGCAGGCTACACCACCTGGCAGGTTATACTCACACACTCACCTGGCAGGCTACACTCCACCTGGGCAGTTATACTCACACACTCACCTGGCAGGCTACACTCACCTGGGCAGGTTATACTCACACACTCACCTGGGCAGGCTACACTCACCTGGGCAGGTTATACTCACACACTCACCTGGGCAGGCTACACTCACCTGGGCAGGTTATACTCACACACTCACCTGGGCAGGCTACACTCACCTGGGCAGGTTACAGTGGGACAAACTAGACAAGGGGACCCTTTAAGGAACCGACCCTCAAGAGGAGCCAGAGACGGGAACAACCTTTCTCCTCTCTATCAGTCACAGAGCGACCACAAAGCCTCCCAGTATGAACCAGTGCAGTATAGCGGGAATTATTGGTAATGGAATTACAAAATGAATTGGATGTTATATGGCTGTACTATTTAGGTATCATATGGCGGCATTATTACGGCACTGAATGACGGTATTATATAGGCAATATATGGGGGAAGCATTCAGGTATTATATAGTTGTTTTAGGCATATGTCAGTAGCATTAAGGCATTACATGGTGGTATTATTTGTATGATAAATGGCTATATGCACACTGTGTAGAGGTATTATGTGGGCACTGTGTAGAGGTATTATGTGGGCGCTGTGTAGAGGTATTATGTGGGCGCTGTGTAGAGGTATTATGTGGGCACTGTGTAGAGGTATTATGTGGGCGCTGTGTAGAGGTATTATGTGGGCGCTGTGTAGAGGTATTATGTGGGCGCTGTGTAGAGGTATTATGTGGGCGCTGTGTAGAGGTATTATGTGGGCACTGTGTAGAGGTATTATGTGGGCGCTGTGTAGAGGTATTATGTGGGCACTGTGTAGAGGTATTATGTGGGCACTGTGTAGAGATGGGCGCTTGTGTAGAGGTATTAATGTGGCGCCTTGATGAAGAAGGTATTAATGTCAACGCAGTGATAGAGGTATTATTGAGGGTCGCTAGTGGGGTGTGGGGTGGGGGGGGGGTATAGGTTATTTAAGTGTGCGCTGTGGTAGGAGGAATTCATGTGGCGGCTGAGAAGGTATTGATGATGAGCGCTGTGTAGAGGAAATAAGTTAGCCGGCCCCTTTGTTTTTGTAGAAGTATTATTGGGGTACTGTGTAGAGGTATTATGTGGGTACTGTGTAGAGGTATTATATGGGTGCTGTGTAGAGGTATTATTTCTGCACTGTGGTAAGGGTAATATTGTGGCGGCACTGTGTGCTCGAAGTTTTTATTGGGGTACAGTGAATGTACATTAATATGTGGTGCACTGTGTAGTATGATATTCATGTGGGCATGTGTAAGAAGATATTATTGGGGACTTCATGTGAAGAGGCATTATGTGGATCGCTGAGTAGAGGTATTAAGTGGGGCTGTGAAGAAGAGTATTAAAAAAGTGGGCACTTGTGTAAGAAGTATTATTTGGGTAACTGGTGTAGAGGTAATATATAAGGTGCTGGTGAAGAGGTAATAATGTGTAGCACTGTGTAGAGGTATTATTGGGGTACTGTGAAGAGGTATTATGTATGCACTGTGTAGAGGTATTATATGGGCGCTGTGTAGAGGTATTATGTGGGCACTGTGTAGAGGTATTATGTGGGCACTGTGTAAAGGTATTATGTGGGCACTGTGTAGCGGTGTTATGTGGGCACAGTGTAGATGTTTTATGTGGGGACTGTGTAGAGGTATTATGTGGGCACTGTGTAGAGAATTTACTGTGGAATGTGTAGAGTAATTATGAGGGCACTGTGTTTGAGGTGTAATATGGACGCTGTTGGAATAGAGTTTATTTGGGCGCTGTGTATAGAGGGTATTTGTTGGGTCACTGTGTAGCGAATTTTATGTGGGTCTGTGTAGAGTATTAAGGGCCGCTGTGTAGAGGAAATAATGTGGGCACTGTGTAAGAGGTATTCATGAGGGCGCTGTAGTATAGGTATCTATGAGGGCACTGTAGTAGAGTATTATTGGGGTACGTGTAGAGGTATTATGTGGGCGCAGTGTAGAGAGTATATGATGAGTCACTGTGTAGAGTGTATTATTAGGGCTCTGTAGTATGAGGATGTAAGTGGGGCGCTATTAGAGTGTATTATGTGTGCACTGTGAAGAGGAATATGTGGACACTGTGTGAGAGGCATTATGGTCGCTTGTTAAGGTATTATGTGGAGCACAGTGTGTACAGGAATTCAAGTGGGGCGCTGTGTAGAGGTATTAAGTGGTCACATGTGTACATGGTATATTGTGGGCGCTTTGTAAATATGTATTATGTGGGCGCTGTGTAGAGGTATTATGTGGGCGCTGTGTAGAGGTATTATGTGGGCGCTGTGTAGAGGTATTATGTGGGCACTGTGTAGAGGTATTATGTGGGCACTGTGTAGAGGTATTATTGGGGTACTGTGTAGAGGTATTATGTGGGCGCTGTGTAGAGGTATTATGTGGGCACTGTGTAGAGGTATTATTGGGCCCGCGTGTAAGTAGGTTTAATGTGGGCGCTCTGTTTTAGAGGTAAAATGTGGGCACTGTTTGAGGTATTATGTGGGCACTGTGTAGATGTATTATGTGGGCACTGTGTAGAAGTATTATGTGGGCAACAGTGTAGAAGTATTAAGTTTGGCGCATTAGTACGAAGTATTATGTGTGAGCTGTGTAAGAGTGTATTACATGTGGGTCGCTGTGAAGAGTTATAAATGTGGGCAACAGAGTAGAAGGTATTATTATTTGGGTGCTGTGTAGAGGTATTAATGATTTGGTGCCGTGTTTGAGGAATTCAATAATGGTGGGCACTGTGTTGAGGTATTATGTGGGCGCTGTATGAAGAGGAGTTATATAAGGGGGCACTGATGTAGAGGTATATATGTGGCGCAGTGTAGCAGGTATTAAGATGTCGTCTGTGAAGAAGGTTTAATGTTGGCGCAGAGTAGAGTGAATTAAGAGGGCAACAGTGATAGTTGAAGGAATTATGATTCGCGCTAGTGAGAGTTATTTATGTGTAGGGGACTGAGTAAGAGTAAATTATGAGTGCACTGTTAAAGAAGGTATTAATGTATTGCCGCAGAGTTATAGGTATTAAGTGGGCCACAGAGTAGAGGTAAATAATGGGCGCAGTATAGAGGATTATGTGGGCCGCTGTTATTTAGATGTATTAAGTGGGCGCAAGTGAGAGGTATAAATGTAGTGTACTGTTAAGATGTAATGAAAGAGCCGCGACTGATGTAGAGTAATAATAGGGGAACTGTTTAGAGGAAATATGTGTTGTCTGTGTATAAGTAATTATGAGGGGACAGTGTGGAGGTATTTCTGTGGGGGCTTAATGAAGAGTTAATAATAGGGGAATAGGTGAGGTGGAATATGAATAATTTGCACACTTTTAAAGAGGAGATAATATGCACACAGAGTAGAGGTATATATGGTGGGCACTGAGAAGGCACGTATTATGTATGGGCACTGTGTAAGAGGTAAATATTAGGGCACTGTGTAAGGTATTATTTAGGGCACAGAGTAGTAAGAGGTAATATTGGGCGCTGATGTAGAGAGGAATTATTTTCACACAGTGAAGAGTAATCAGTGGTCACATTGTAGTAGGTAAAATGTGGGCCGCTGTGTAGAGTATTATAAAGTGTCCACAGTAGTAGAGGTATATTGATGGGCGCTAGGTGAGTAGAGGTAATAAAGAGGGCGCCGTGTAGAGGTATATATGAGGGGCGCTGTGAAGAGGTATAATAAGAGGGCCTGAGTAAAGGTTATTATTGCACACTGTGTAGAGGTATAAAAGGGCGCCAGTGAAGAGGTAATATGTTAGTGGCGCGTGTTAGAATAATAATAATTGGGCACAGTGTAGAGGTATATGTGGCGCTGTGTAGAGAGGTAATTATGATGGGCACAGTGTACAGTATTTATAGTGGGGGCACTGTGTATCGGAATTATGAGGGCACTGTGTAAGGAATATATGTGGGCACTGTGTGTAGCGGTATTATGATAGGAGCGCTGTGTAGATGTATTAAGAGGTCGCATTGTGTAGTAGAGAGGAAATATGTGCTCGCTGGTATAGAGGTATAAATTGAGAGCGCTGTTATTAAGAGGGATTATGTGGCGTCTGTGTAGAGGTAATAATGGGCGCTGAGTAGAGGTTATATCTGGCACAGAGAAGAGGATAATATGTGGGCGCTGTGTAGAGGAAAATATGTTGGGTGCGTGTTAGAGGAATAATGTGGGCACAGTATATGTAGAGGTATTATTGGGACGCTAGTGTAGATGTAATTATGTAGTTCACAGATGTAGAAAACTTATGGTGGACTCAGTGTAGAGAAATATGAGTTCGCTTTTAAGATGTATTAAGAGGGGGCGCTTGGTAAAGGAATAAGGTGGCCGCTGAGAATAGAGGTATTATATTTGGGTCACATGTGAATAGGAAATAAGAGGGCGCTGTGTAGATGAATTAATAGCACACAGAGAAGAGGTAATAAGTGTCACCGTTGTTATTGAGGAATTAAGTGGGCGCTGATAGATGTATATATAAGGGGCCCGAGAGAAGAGGAACTTAAAGAGGGCGCAGTTGTCGCGGTCATATGTGGCGCCGTGAAGAGGAATTATGAGGGCGCGAGAGTGAAGATGAATTATTTGGGCTGCTGTAGTAGTGAAGAATTATGAGCACACTGAGAAGAGGTAAATTATATGTGCACAGTGAAGAAAAAAAGGAAATAAGTGGCGCCTTGAAAGAGAATTAAAAGTGTCACAGTTGTAGAGGTATATATTTGGGCGCTTTGAAGGTATTATAGGTGCACAGTAAAGAGTTATTATTGTGGGCACTGTTAGCGGTCATTATGTGGGCCAGGTTTGTAGAGGTAATAATGTGGGCACTGTGTACGAATTATATGGCGCTGTGTAGAGGTATAATTTGGCGCTGTTAGAAGTAATAAGTGAGCTCTGTAGTAAGAGGATATTATGTGATTCGACAGATTAGATGTATAATATGTGGCGCAGTTTATGAGGAATAATGTGGTGCGCAGTGTAGAGAATAATCTGGGCACAGAGTATAGGAATTATTTGGGCGCAGTGTAGAGGAAATTAAGAGTGTTGCTGTTATAGGTATTATGTATGGGCACAGTGATAAGGTAATTATGTGGGCATCGCTGTGGTAGAGGTATTTATGTTGGGCACTGTGTGTAATAATAATTATGTGAACTCTGTTGTCTAGAGGTATTAGTGGGCGTCTGAGTAAGGTATTATGTGGGCGCTGAGTAGAGGTATTATGTAGGGCCAGTGTAGAGGTATAAAGGCGCTGTGTAGAAGAAATAAGGTTGGCGGCATGGAAGAGGAATTAATTGGGCGCGTGTTTAGAGGTCCTTATGTGGGCCCTCTGTTTTAGAGGTATTAAGTAGGCCGCTGTGTAGAGGTATAAAGAGGGCACAGTGTAGATATGTAAAAATATTTGGTCGCAGATGAAGAGTATATTGGGGGCATGGATGTATAGAAGTTTTTATTTGGGCACTCAGTGGCTACATTGGGATCGTACTGTATGGTGGCAGTTTTCAGGTAACAGAAGAGCAGAGAATTTACACATTTAGAATATGCAGCAGGATCCCATGCGGACCTGACATCCCTGGTGGCCTGAAGGACATGCCTGGTGGCTTGAGGGTAAGGCTTAGGTCACCCCCAGAATGACTTCCACCAGTGATTCCACCTTCTGTGATAAAACCGACCAGAATCTGCTGCCTTGAAGCCACCGACCTCGGTTTGTGACCCTCATGTTTGTTTGTGCAGAACGGATTCCACGTCCTGGAGATTCACATGGTTAAAAAATCGTCGCCTGAGAACGGCCGGAGCGACCGCTACCTGATGAGGTGCCCGGCGGTGACCGCAGCCATGGGCCGAGCGTCGGTGCGATGTGACCCCAGCTACGTGCAGGTAGTGACCAGGGCTCTGACCCCGCAGCTCGGCTCGTCTTATGGTTTTCACATCTTTGTGTCTGTGTTACAGGTGTCGCGGCCGATGCCCCTGGAAAATGCCGATGAGCAGGTAAGTAGCCCGAAATCTGCAGTGTGACCCTGGGTGGAGGGAGACGACCTGTCCTGGGTGTTAGAGTCAGTCCCTGTGCAGCCTCTTATAGGAGCGCTCCGAGCAAACAGGTGCCGGGGCCGGAGCAGCCACGATCCACAGATCAGACGCAGTGAGTGTCCTGCTCCTCAGGGCTCGTACCAGTCAGAACACCGTACAGCAGGTCTGCCCTGAGAGCCCCTGCATGACGGTCATTTACGTAGCGCCATTATATACCGCAGCGCTGTACAGAGGTTGTCATCAGTCACATTGCTCTCTATAGCACCGTTATATACCGCAGCGCTGTACAGAGGTTGTCATCAGTCACATTGCTCTCTATAGCACCGTTATATACCGCAGCGCTGTACAGAGGTGGTCATCAGTCACATTGCTCTCTAAACAACGTTAATACCGCATGGTGTAGACAGGCGCTGTACATAGTGTTCATCATTCAACACAGCACTCTATAGCACCGAATAACCAGCAGCTCTGTACCGAGAATTATCAGCAAGTCCACAATGCTCTCTAAAAGCACCGTAATATACCTTTGTGGAGAAGGGGCAAGAGCGCTGGCACAGAGATGATCAAACAGATCACAATGCCTCTATAGATAGCGCCGAATATACCGCAGCGCTGGTAGCAGATGTTGTCATCAACACATGCTCTCTATAGCACCGTTATATACCGCAGCGCTGCACAGAGATGATCATCAGTCACATTGCTCTCTATAGCGCCGTTATATACCGCAGCGCTGTACATAGTTGTATTCATCAGTCACATATGCTACTATAGCGCCTTATATACCAGCAGCACTGAACAGAGGTTGTCATCAGGTCACATTGCCTCTCTATACGCCGTTAAATACCACAGCGCTGAACAGATAGAGGTCATCAGTCCACACAGAGCACTCTATAGCACACCGTTATATACCTGCAGGCGCTGACAGAGATGATCATCAGTCCACATTGCTCATCTCTAGCACCGTTATAATACCGACGAGCGCTGTACAGAGGTTTGTCATCAGTCACAATGCACTCAATAGCACCGATAAATACCACATAGCGCTGTACAGAGGTGGTCCAACAGTCACAATGCTCACTATAGGCCCCGTTATAATACCACAGCGCTGTACAGAGGTGGTCATCAGTCACATTGCTCTCTATAGCACCGTTATATACCGCAGCGCTGTACAGAGATGATCATAAGTCACACAGCTCTCAAAAGCGCAGTAATAAACCGCAGCGCTGTACAGAGATGATCATCAGTCACACAGCTCTCTATAGCGCTGTTATATACCGCAGCGCTGTACAGAGGTTGTCATCAGTCACATTGCTCTCTATAGCACCGTTATATACCTCATGACTGCTGGACAGAGATGATGTCGAATTCATTCCACAAGCTCTCTAAAAGCGCCGAGATGAAATACCCCAACAAAAAAGCCGATGTACAAGAGATTACAACATTCACATTGATCTCTATAGCACCAGTTATAACACTGAAGCTCTGATACAAGAGAGATGATCAACAGTCACGAACAGGCTCTCTATACACAGTTATATACCGGCAGCGCTGTACAGAGGTTGTCATCAGTCACGTTGCTCTCTATAGCACCGTTATATACCGCAGCCTTACAAGGTTTTCACAGACCTGCCTCTATAGCCCAAAAAATACCGCAGGGTGTACAAGGTTGTCATCAACACATGCCTCTATGCACCGTTTTAAAAACCGCGCGCTGCAGAGGGGTCACAGTCACATTTTCTCTATAGCCCGTTATATACCCAGCCTGACAAGGGTTTCATCAGTCCTTGCTTCCCATAGCCCTTATATACCGCAGCCAACAGAGGTTTTTTTATATCACATTTCCTCTTATAGCCGAAAAAACCCCACACCCGACAGGGGTTTACATCACACAGCCTCTATAAACCTTATATACCGGGAGGGGCTGACAGAGGTGTCTCATCCCCATTTTCTCCTAGCCCCGTTATAAAACCAAGCGCTGACAGGAAAGCTCATCACACCGCTCTCTAAAGCACCGTTAAAAACCGCACGCTGTACAAGATGTCATCAGTCACAAGCCTCTATAGCAAAACCCTTAATACCCAGCGCTGTAAGAGGTTGTCATCATCACATTTCTCCTATAGCCCGTTATAAACCCAGCCTGTAAAGATGTCATCAGTCACAAGCTCTCTTAACAAACCCTTATATTTTCCGCAGCCTGTACAAAAATTCATCAGTCACACCCGCCTCTATACCCGTTATAACCGCAAAAGCGTACAGGGATCATCAGTCCAAAGCTCCTATAGCACGTTATAAAACCGCAAAACGCGTACGAGGTTTTCATTGTCACTGCTCCTATACCCGTTAAACCCAGCCTGACAGAGTTTTCATCATCACATTTCTCCCTTATAGCCCGTTATTACCAGGCTTTTAAAAGAGATTTTCACATCAAATTTCTCTCTATAGCACCGTAAAACCCCAGCGCGTAAGAGTTGTCATCTCACATTCTCTCTAAGCCCCGTTATATCCCAGCCTGTACATTTGTCACATCACATTGCTCTCAACACCTTTTAATACCCGCACAAAGAAAATTCACATCACATTGCCTTAAAGCTCCTTTATAACCCACGCGTACAATTTTGTAAAACATTCCACATTCTCTCTAAGCCCTTTATATACCGCACGCGTACAGAGATTTTTCCCATCACATTGCTTCCCTTTAAAGAGATCACAGTCTAAATTCCCAATTTTTTTGGGGAAACTGGGGGAAACCCCAGGAGAAACATACAGCTTTTTGCAGATGTTGTCCTTGATTGGAATTGAACCCAGGACCCCAGCGCTGCGTGGAAACTCTGCTAACCACCGAGCTCCCAAGCTGCTCATACTAACCACTGAGTCACCGTGCTGCACCATGCTGACCACTAGCCCCTGTGGGCACCATGCAAAACCCCGACCCCCCTTGCAAACCTGCTAACCACGACCACTGTGCTGCCATAAAACCACTAAGTCACGTGCAGAACCATGCTACCACGAGCCACCGGAAAAAAAAAACACCGTCAAACCCGGGGTGGAGTTTTGGGAAAGCCAAAGCTCCGACTTTTTCCCCAATTTCCCTAACTCCACTCCTACCCTGACCCCCAACCGCCGCATGCCAGTGATAAACCCTTTCCGTAGTAAAATGCTCACATCCGCTTTTTTTATCCCCTTTTAAAAACAATAATCCAGCAATGAGGGAGAACAGACACTGACAAGCAAAAGGTAACCGTCTTCTGCCCTTGTTTCTCCATTTCCATATCACCCCTTCCCCCTACAGCTGGCCCGAAAACCATCATTTTTAGAAATCCCTCACCAATCTTTACTAATGGACCTAGTATTTACACGCTCAGTTCGCAGATTCTTTTCCTGTAACTGCATTGTTACTGTTTTGCTCCTATATATATTTGGGAAATCCCCCTTTTGGGGTTTCAGCTCTGCCGAATCCTCTGGGCTCTGGACAATTCAACAGGTCTCCCCCACAATCGCTCCCCCGGCCCTTCCCACTCCCCAATTTTGGGGCAGACGGGGACTTGGGTTGAATCCATTTTGTCTTCCCCCCACAGGTGTTGGATTGGGGTTAGGTCTGGGGACTGGGGGTCCGATCCAGCACCTCCCTCATTTCACTGCCCCCTTCCTTCCCAAACCTGACGTCTGCCCGGGTCATTCCTCTGACCTATGTCTCCTCTTCCCCCCATCAAGCCCGGAAAAATTACTTCCATCTCTCGCTCCTTTCGCCCCTTCTCCTTGGTTCTTCCCTTTCCCCCCCCATCAGACCCCGGGTCTATTGCCTTCCATCTCTCACCCCTTTCCCCCCCTCTTCCCTTGGTTCTTTCCTTTCCCCCCACAAGCCCGGTCTTTTGACTCCCCTCCTCGCCCCTTTGCCCCCTCCCCCTTGGTTCCCCCATTCTCCCTCAGAGCCCGGTTTCTATTACTTTTATCTCTCCCCCCCGCCCCATCCCCTTTGGGTTTTTCCCCCTTCCCCCCATCAACCCCCGGTCATTGACTTCACTCTCGCCCCCGTTCGCCCCTTGGGTTTTCTTCCCATTCCCCCCATCAGACCCCGTCTATTTTTTTCATCCTCGCTGCTTCGCCCTTCTCCTTTGGTTCTTCCCTCCCCCCATCGAGCCCGGGTCTATTGATTTTCACCTCTCCCGTTCGCCCCTTCCCCTTTGGGCTTTTCCCATCCCCCCATCAAGCCCGGGGTTATTGACTTCCATCCTCGCTCTTTTTCCCCCCCTTCTCCCTTGATTTTTCCCATTCCCCCCACAAGCCCGGTCTATTGACTTTCATTCTCCTCCATTCTCCCCTCCCCCCCTTTGGGTTTTTTCCCTTTCCCCCCACAAGCCCGGTCATTGACTTTCATCTCTCCTCTGTTCCCCCTCCCCCCTTGATTCTTCCCATTCCCCCCACAAGCCCGATCTTTTTATTTCCACTCTCCCTCCTTCCCCTTCCCCCTTGGGTTCTTCCCATTCCCCCCACAGCCCGTCTATTGTATTCCATCTCTGGGCTCCATTCACCCCTTCCCCTTGATTACCCCATTCTCCCATCAAGCCCTCATTGACTTCCATCCCCCTCTCCATTCGCCCCTTCTCCTTGGTCCTTCCCATTCCCCCACAGAGGGGGTCTATTTGACTTTCATCCTCGCCCCTTTTTCGCCCCTTCTCCTTTTTTTTCTTCCCCATTCCCCCATCAGAGCGCGGTCTTTGACTTTCACTCTCGCTCCATTCGCCCCTTCCCTTTGGTTCCCCTTTCCCCCCCCATCAAGCCCATCTTTGATTTTTCATTTCCGCGCCATTCGCCCCTTCCCCCTTTGGGTTTTTCCCCCATTCCCCCCATCAGACCCTCTATTGACTTTCATTTCTCGCCCCCTTTCGCCCCCTTCCCCTGGTTCTTCCCTTTCCCCCCCCATCAGAGCCCGTCTATTGATTTTCATCTCCTCGCTCCTTCTTCCCCTTCCCCTTGTTCTTCCCATTCCCCCCATCAAGCCCGTCTATTGACTTTCTCCCCCTTTCCCCGTTCCCCCTTGTTTTTTTCCATTCCCCCCACAGAACCCGTCTATTGACTTTCATCTCCGCTCCATTCCCCCTTCTCCCATGGTTTTCCCTTTCCCCCCCCATCAGAGCCCGGGTCTATTAAATTTCTCTCCCCCTCCGTTCTGCCCTTCCCCTTAATTTTTCCCCATTCCCCCATCAGAGCCCGGTCTATGATTTTCATCTCCCCGTTCGCCCCTTCCCCTTTGGGTTTTTCCCTTCCCCCCCCATCAGAGCCCGGGTCTTTTGCTTTCATCTCTCGCCCTTCCCCCCTTGGTTCTTCCCATTCCCCCCATCAGACCCGGGCTATTGACTTTCACTCTCGCTCCGTTCTCCCCTTTCTCCCTTGGTTTTCCCATTTCCCCCCAACCCCGGGTTATTGACTTTCATCTCTCCCTCCGTTCGCCCTCACCCCTTGTTTCTTCCCTTCCCCCCCATCAGAGCCCGGTCTATTGACTTTCATCTCTCGCTCCGTTCCCCCCCTTCCCCTTTTGGGTTCTTCCCATTCCCCCCACAAGCCCGGTCTTTGACTTCATCCTCGCTCCTTCTCCCCTCTCCCTTGGTTCCCCCCATTCCCCCCATCAACCCCCGGTCTATTGATTTCCCAAACTCTCGCTCCCTTTGCCCTTCTCCCTTTTTTCTTCCCCATTCCCCCATCAGACCCGGCTATTGACTTCCATCTCTCGCTCCCCCTTCTCCCTGGGTTCTTCCCATTCCCCCATCAAGCCCAGTCTATTGCCCTTTTTGCCGGCTTCTTATGAGAGATTGAATCGCGGCTTCTTCCCTTTTTTCGGGCCCCATTCCAACCTGTGTAATGTGCCCGTTTTTTTGATGGACGTCTGTGATCTTTTACAACCTACGGCCCCTCCACTCCGTTTTTAGCTCCACTAATCGCCCCTTTGAGAGCACTTTTTTGGCTCAAAAATTTTTCCCCGGACTCACCCCCTTGGCTTTGGACAGACTTTCCTTCCAATTCTTCCCGCTGTCGGGGGCCTCACATGATGCATTTTGGGCCATTTTTTTGGGCCCCAAGACCTACGAGAGCGGAGATGACGCTTCCTCTTCTTGCGGAATCTTCTTCATGGCGACCAACCAGTGCCCTTTTCACCTGGGAACACCAAAAAACAAGAGAAATTAGGGAAGGGGGGCGGGGTTTAAATTTGTAAAAACAAGCAAATAGGATTGTCCAACCACCAGGACCAAAAAGTAACAAAACGTTACAGGAAAGAATCTGCAGAACTACAAACTAAATAGAAAGCGGGTCACAGTTATGGCGAAGCCGAAGGATTTCTAGAAAATAAAAGGGAGTCTCACGGTCACAGCTGTATGGACGGGGATATGACCGGAACAAAGGGGAAAATTTTACTCTTTTCTTGTCGGGAAAAAAATAGAAATTTAAAAAAAAAAGGAGGAAAAAGGGAAAAAAAAAAACAAAACCCAAAAAAACTTTATCTTTTTTTTAAAAAAAGAGCCTCCAAAAAAAAACCCTCACACACCATTTTTCCACGAAACCCCCCCCCCCTTTGGGGGGCCCCCCACACACCCCAACCCCCCCCCCCCCTTCCCCCCCCCCCCCCCAAAAAATTTTTTTCAAGACAAGCCCCACCCCACCCCAACCCCCTGCCGGGCCCCCCAAACCAAAAATTTTTCTTCGGGGGGCCCACTAATCCCGAGCCGGGAAAAATCTCCCCCCCAAACCGGGAAAACCCCCCCCCCCCCTTTCCCTTGCCCCTTTTTTCAACCAAAATTTTAAAAACTCGCTTTTAATTTTTCCTTTTGGGACTTTTTTTTTTCCCCCGGCCCCCGGGGGGTCCCCCGGTTGGGTCAAAACCCTTTGGGGGGTAAAAACTCCCAGTCGCAAGGGCCCCCGGCCCCCCCCTAAAAAATGACCGACCTTTATGCCAAAAAGCGAAAAAAAAAACCCCAAAATCAAAAAACCAAAAATAAAACGCCCGCACCCGCAAACCGGGGGGCCCAGGTTAAAAATTCCCCCCGAAAAAAAAAAAACATACGACACCCCCTTTACCCCAAGGAAAAACAGGTTTAACTCAGTCTACAGGGGTTTAAAACATCCCCACAAAAAAAATGATGCAACAAGGGTCAGATTTAAATCGGATCTCGGAAAAAACAGGAGCACCACAGAAATTTGGGGCACCGGAGGTAATAAAGGGGAAACCCCGGTCCCAAAAAAATTTTTTACAACTCAACACAAATAGGAAAAGTCTAGGTAACGGAGAAACCGCCCCAAAAAAATTTTCTGCCCGCAAAGGGGCCCCAAATAAAACGGGGAAAAAGGCATCATATAAAAGTAGTACGGGTGCCCAAAATAACCGGCCTAGGGAAAAAAAATGAAAAAATTTTCCTAGGTAAGAATGAGGAATGACCCCCAGCAAATAATTCCTTGGAAATTTCAGGAGAACCGGCGAAAATTGTTTTTAAAAGGGACCTGAAGGAATAGTGAACAGACCCGGGGAAAAACAGGAAACCCAAAAAATAAATAGAATTAAGACAGGAAATTTTTAAAAAAAAAGGAGCCCCAAAAATAAAAAGGGTGAATCAGACCCGTAAAAGGAATGAAAAAGGAAATAATGACGACCCCGAAATAGGGAAAACCCCCCCCTGGGGAAATACGGGATGTAACTAGGATCATACAGGATAAGTAATTTTGTACATGACTGCACCACCAGAAATGAGTGCAGCTCTGAGTATAATCGGGAGGAACTCGGGATCGTACAGAAAGTAATGAAATTTAACATGACGACCAGAAAAATATGACCAAAGCCGGGAGGATAATGCAGAATAAGTAATGTATGTACAGTGACTGCACCAGCAGAATAGTGAGCGCAGCTCTGGGGATAATCATATGTAACCGGGATCATAAGATAAAAATGTTGTACGGGACTGCACCGCAGAATATAGCGCAGCTCGGATTTTTAATACAGATTAACTCAGGGTCAGTACAGAAATAATGTATGTAATGACTGCACCACCCAAATAGTGAGCGCAGCTCTGGGGATAATCATGAATAAGTAATGTATGTCAGTACGCAGCTTCTTTAAAAGTTGATTATTGATAAGATTTTGTTTTCCCCATTTTCTTGGACCGCCGGACGTCGCCCCCCGCTCGGGGGTTGGACGGGGTCTTATTTTTTTCCCTGGAATTTTCCTCCCTTGGGGTGATACTAGTAAATGGAGTTGATCCCATCTTTCCCCTTTTCCCTTGATAAATTTGGATCTGGTGATGTCTCTATGGGCGGCTCCTGCACGTTCGCATTGCACAACTTCTGAGACATTTTCCTCATGGAGACAATTTTGAGCTGCAGAAAACATAGATGACCCCGTTCTTAAATCAAAGCCGAGAATCCTGAGGGGAGGGGGTGCTCCCCCTCGGGGGGGCAGGGCACGCATGACTTTCCCTTTGTGAATGTCGTCATTTACAAGTACTGGACTCCCCACTAATAGAGGGGGATCCTGAGCGGGGCCCATTGTGTCCACACCTCCAGGGTGATTGATCAGTATCTTCTGTTATCTTCCTCCATCAGTGACGCAGAGTCCGGGGGAAGAAGTCACCGTCCTCGTCCCCAAGCAGCGCATGGGTTTGGTGAAGAGAAGGTCGTACGTCACCGAGGCCTTGACCTTGAGGAACATTGTGGTCGGAGGAGCCATCAACGTCACCGTCACCGAGAACAAAGACTTTGTGATGGTGAACGCGGCGGCCGCCCACCTCCTGGGCCCCCACAGTGACCCGCCGGAGGGGCCGCGGTCCCCGGGCCGACCCTCCGGGGCCATGGAAAAAAAATTCTCTTTCCTATGTAAGATTGTACGACCCCGGAGAACAGGCGCGGAGCCCAGAGCTTCTACAGCATCGACCTCATCCTGGAGTTCGCCGAACTCGCTCATCCCATTTACTGGACCCTGGAAACCTCAGGTGGGGAAAAAACCGGGGAGGGAGAGTATGTCACCCCCGCGCTACAGACAGCAGGTAAATCTATCTCCTATCTATCTCCTATCTATCTATCTATCATCAAACTCCTATCTATCATCTACTATCCCTATCTATCATCATCATCTACTTTATCAAACATCTTCTATCTCCTATCTACTACTATCTATCATCTATCTAATCTTCTATCTCCTATCTATCTTCCCCTATCTACTCCTCCCCAACCCTATCATCATCTATCATCATCTATCTATCCCTATCTATCTCATCTACTATCTATCATCTATCTCCATCTATCTCCTATCAATCATCAACTATCTATCTCCATCTATCTATCTCCCTCTATCTATCTACATCTATCATCTATCTACTATTATTTCTCTCTCTCTCCTATCTACCTCTCCTATCTACAAATCTTCATCTATCTACTATCTTCCTATCTATCTACTCCTATCTATCTCCATCATCATCCCCTATCATCATCATCTACATCTATCTCTCCCTCCTATCACTCTCCCTATCTATCTATCTATCTATCTATCTATCTATTCAACTATCTACTCTCCTATCTTCCTCCCTATCTATCTATCCAATCTTCTTAAACTCATATCTACTATCTATCATCCCTTCTACTACTCAAACTATCTATCTAAATCTATCCCCCTATCTACTCATATCTATCCCTATCTATCTATCATCATCTCCTATCACCTCTTCCCTATCTATCTCTCTCCTACATCTATTCAATCTACTCCTATCTATCTTCTTATCCCTACTATCTTCTATCTATCTATCTATCACTCCTATCATTCAAACTTTCTATCTATCTATCTATCTATCACTACTATCTCCTATCTATCTATCCCTATTATTCCTATCTATCTAAATCTTCTCCTTCTATCTATCTATCATCTACTATCTACCCATCTATCATCTATCTACTATCTCCTATTATGTCTATCACTATCTATCATCTATCTTCTCCTATCTATCTATTCCTATCATCTATCTACCCCTACTACATCTCCTACTATCTATCTCCTATCTATCTACTATCTATCTATCTATCATCTATCCTCTCCTATCTATCTCCATATCTATCTCCTATCTATCTATCTATCTACTATCTATCCCTACCTACTATCTACAACTACTATCTATCATCATCTATCTATCTCCACTTTTGCCCTTCACTACTATTTATCTACTATCCTATCTTTACTCCTTCTATTCCCATCTATCTATCTATCTATCATCATCTATCTATCATCTATCTCCTACTATCTATCCCCATTATCATCTCCTACAAACTATCTCTACTATCTCCTATCTATCTTCATCTATCTCCATTTTTATCCTCTCCTTCTTCTCTCTCCTACTTCTATCCTACTATCTCCTTCTATCTACTACTTCTATCTATCTATCTATCATCTATCTATCTACTATCTATTATCTCCTATCATCTATCTATCCCATCTATCTATCTCGCAGCTATCTATCTATCTATCTATCATCTATCTATCTATCATCTATCTCCTCCTATCTTTTCCTCTCCTATCTATCTCTATCTATCTATCAAACTATCTATCTATCTACATCTCCTATCTATCTCTCTATCTATCTACTATCTCTCTATTTCCTATCTATCTATCTATCATCATCATCTATATCCTATCTATCTACACTATCTATCACTACTCCCTATCTATCTATCTATCTATCTATCTATCTATCCATATTTTTTATTATTATTATTTTATTTTAGAGCACCTTAATTCCAGGGGCTTGTACTTTTAAAGGGAATTACTACATAAAAATTGTTGAAAAAATACAATGTGAAAAAAATGACTATAACTGAAACAGAGAGGAAAGAGGGGCCCCCTGCCCCGAGGGCTTACAACACAAAAAAGGGGAAGACAAAAGGGTGGGGGCAGAAAAGTTTTTTGGCCGGTGTAGTCGCGGTTTATTCTGGGTTGTAGGCTACCGAAGAAAGGGGTTTTTCAGTTGCTTTTGAGGCGGTGAAGGGGAGGAGGTCGATGTGTTTTGGGCAGTGAGTTCCAAGTGGGGTGAAGCAGGGGAGAAGTCTTGGGAGACGTTGGGAGGAGCTGATAAGGGGAGAGCAAGGGGGAAAGGGTCCTGTGAGGGCGAGATGCGGGGGGGAATATCTGGAGTTTTGGGCAGGATTTATGGGGGAAAGGGGTTATGGAGCCTTGTAGGTCAGGTTAGTAGCTTGAAAAAATTCGCTGGGCAATGGAAGCCATGAAGGATTGGAAAGGGGGGAGAGGCGGGGGTACAGAGAGAGGTGGTTTAAAGGGCACGATTAAGGAGGATTGGAGGGAGCAAGGGTCTACGGGAGGCCACAGAGAAGGATTTTCAGTAGTCGGGCGGGAGATGACGGGGGCGGGGACCACTTTTTTGTAGTGCATAGTTGAAAATGGGGGATGCGTGAAATATTTTTCGGGGGAGGGGGCAGCAGAGGGGGGGTTTGGATTTTGGGTTTGAAGGATAAAGAGGATCAAAGGTTATCAAAAGGCAGGGACTTTGGAGGGGGGTGAAGGGTGAAAGCCATTAACAGTGATAGGAATGGGTTGGAGGGGAGAGAGGGACGGTGGAAAGATGAGAATTCTTTTTTATCTACATTTATTTTAAGCGACGGGAGGAGAAAAGGGAGGAAAGGATGATAGGCATTTTGGGATCCGGGGAAAGGGAGTTAATTCAGGGCCGGAGATTAAAAACTGGTGTCTCCGCAACAGGGGTAATAAAGCCATGCGAGGCATGACTGACCCAGACCAAAATGAGATGAGAAGGAGTGGGCCCAGGACAGACCCCCGAGGACACCAACGGAGAGAGCCGGGGGAGGAGGAGGGGGCGGGGGGTGAAACCTGAAGCCACAAGAGGTATGAAGAGATCCAGGAGAGGGCCCGGTCCGTGCCGAGGAGGAAGATTTGTACAGGAGGAATGGTCCGACCGTCAAAGGCAAGGACAGGTCAGGGGGGAGGAGCACAAGTAATGGAAAGGCAGAGGACAGGTCTAAGGGGGGGACACAGAGTAATGGAAAGGCAGAGGTCAGGTCTAGGAGGAGAGCACAGAGTAATGGGGGAAGGCAGAGGGCAGGTCTAGGAGGAGAGCACAGAATAATGGAGAAGGCAGAGGACGGGGCTAGGGGGAGGGCACAGATAAAGGGGAAGGCAGAGGGCGGTCTAAGGGGGGAGCACAAGTAATGGAAAGGCAGAGGACAGGTCTAGAGGGAGGAGCACAAGTAATGGAAAGGCGGGACAGGTCAGGAGGAGGAGCACAGAGTAATGAAAGGCAAGGACAGTCAGGGGGAGGGGGCACAGTAATGGGGAAGGGAAGGACGGGTCCCCAGGAAGGGGGCACGAGTAATGGAAAGGGAGAGGACAGGTCAGGAGGAGCAAAGTAAGAAAGGCAAGGCAGGGCTAGGGGGAGGAGCACAGAGTAAGGTGAAGGAGAGGACAGTCAGGGGGAGGAGCAAGAGTAAAGGGAAGGCAGAGGCAGGGCCCAGGGAGGACACAGATAAGAGAAGGCAAGGACAGGGTTAGGAGGGGGAGCACAGGTAATGGGACAGCAGAGGGAAGGGCTGGGGGAGGGGCACAGAGTAATGGGGAAGGCAAGGACAGGTCTAGGGGAAAGCACAGAGTAAGGAGAAGGGAAGACAATCTAGGGGGGGGAGACAGAGTAATGGAGAAGGTAAGGACAGGGCAAGAGGAGAACCAGAGTAATGGAAAAGGCAGAGGACAGGTCTTGGAGGAGGAGCACAGAGTAATGGAGAAGGCAGAGGACAGTCAGGGGAAGGGGCACAGAGTAATGGGGAAAGGGGAGGAAGGTCTAGGGGAGGAGCACAAGAAGGGGAAAGGGCAGAGGACGTCAGGGGGAGGAACACAGAGAAGGAAAAGGGAGAGGACAGATCAGGGGGGGAGGCAAAGTGGAGAAGGGAGAGGGCAGGCAGGAGGGGGAGCAAGATAATGGAGAAGGCAGAGGGCAGGCTAGAGGAGGGAGCATAGAGTAATGGAGAAGGCGGAGGACAGGTCAAAAGGGGGGAGCACAGAGTAATTAGAAGGCAGAGGACAGGTCTAGGGGGAGGAGGTAAGAGAATGGAAAAGGCAGAGGACAGGTCTAGGAGGGGGACACAGAGTAGTTGAGAAACAGAGGACAGGTCTAGGGGGAAGCACAAGACCGGGGGTAAGCTTTTAGCATCACTAGGCGTTTGGGACCCGGTTAAGGGCAGTTTTATGGAGTGGTTTGGGGCCCGGAAACCCGATTGGGACGGTCAAGGGGAGAGTTGAGGAAGGGGGGGAGACAGCTGAAGATAGCGTGCTGCTCGAGGAGTTTGGATTCAAAAGGGCAGTGAGTGGGGGATAGTTTGGACATGAGGGGGTCAAGAGATGGTTTTTTTAAGGGTGGGGGTGATGGTCGGTGTTTAAGAGAGAAGGGAAGATGCCCGAGGAAAAGAAAAGATTAAAAGAGGGGGAGGGGTGGGAAAAAAAAAGTGCTGAGGTCTGGGAGAGGAGGATGGCAGTGGGCAAGGTTACAGGGAGGGAGGTTGGATTTGGGCACTAGGAAAAAGGGGTTATTGGACTAACATGGGAAAAACAGGTTTGGAAGGTTCATGGGGCTGTGTCAGGGTGAGTGGTTTGGGGGGCGATGGGAGGGTATGAGGTGGGTAGGGGACTGAGGGGGGAACTTTTCTTGGGGGGGTGATCTATTAAGAAAAAGTGGGGAAATCGCTGTGATAGGAGAGATGGGGGGAGGAGGTGCTGGGGGGCAAGGAGAGAGTTGAAGGTGTTGAATAAATTCTGGGTTGTGAGACAAGGAGGCTAGAGAGTGGTGAAGTAATCCTGTTTGGGGGGGTGATGCAGACTTAAATGTATGCAGCGAATGTTTGTATGAGTGAAGTCGTGGGGTGGAGCGGCTTTTTTTCCCACGGCTTTCAGAATTCGGGAAGCTCGTCTCATTTGTTTAGTGGGGTCTGGGGGGCCGGGGGTTGTCTGTTGTTTTTGCGGGTTCTTTTTTGGTGTGAGAGGACGACTAGTAAAGGATGGGGTGATTGTTGGTTTAAAAAAGCAGCGGCTGTGTCGGGGGTTGTGAGTGAGGATAGGGTAGAAAGGGGGCAAAGGTGGGAGGAGTGGGGGGTTGGGGTTTTGAAATTTCCCTGCGGGGGTGCACTGTGTGAGAAGGGGGGGCAGGTGGATGGAGATGGTGGAGAAGGAAATCAGGTTGTGGTCAGATATTGGTCTATCTATTCTTTGCTTTTGCCCACAGTGTTTTTGTGGCTTTAGGGGCTCGGGGATTTGGCAACGTGAGTTTTCAGGCGAGACGAGTCAGATTTTTCGGGTCAAAAATACGGGGCCCTCTGTATTTTATTTAACGCAAACAAAAACAACAAGTGAAAGGGCATGCCCCGACAAAACAAAAAAACCCGCCTGCCGTCCGGGGCTCTAACAAAGGCTCTTACTACAGTTGTAATTTTTCCTGCTGGATTCCACGTGTCCCTCTCCAGACTTAAAGGTCCCTGGGGTTGTGTCTCCCCCAGCAGCTTCCCTGCTGACTTTTTTTTTTTCCCAGGAAAAAACCGGGTGGAACCTCGGGGAGTGGTCCAGGGGGAGTGAACACCCACCCCTCTATGCTCATCCCAATGAAGGGCCCCCGAACCGGGGAATGGCTGAAAGCCATGCTACATTAAACGTTAAACAATGTCGACACCTATCTAATATTGGCTTTCTTTCCCCCCCAAGGCTCCTTACCTTGGGGGCATGTGTCTGAATTTAAGCGCATGAAAGGACTCTGGCCGGGATATATACCCCGTTTACCCTTCTGCTTTGAAAATTTTACATACCCCCCCCTTGCTCAGCCCCGTGGGGCGGAGCCCCTTGGGCCCCCGAAACTAGTATTTGATAATGCTCTGCTTTTGCCTGCTGGGACCAGGACGGTGTTCCACACAAACTAAAATCCTTTTGGGCCGGAACCCCGGGTCACCCTGGTTCTTCCCTTTTTTTTGGGGCCATCCTTTTAAAGGGGGGAGTGATCTGTGATCACCCTAATGCCCCCCCCACTAATATTGGGAAGTGCCCAAAGGGCCCCATTGGGGGCCCCCGACTTTCCCTCTCCAAAAGGGCTTTTTTTTTCTCAGCCCCGACAATTTCCCGGCTGGGTACACATCGGGGCTTTCCCCGTTAACCCTTTTGGGGGTAAGATCCCCCTAACCTACTTTGAGGCATCCGTCTGCAACGGGGAATTCTTCCCTGAGTTGGGGGTGATCAGAACAGGCCTCTTCATAAACCCTTTCCTTAATTTTTGGGAAAGGCTGTTGGGGCCAGGACTCCACTTTACCTGGTGGCTTCGCCCCCGGTGGGTTGTTGAGGAGCAGCTATTGGGGCCCAAAAGCCTGGCAAAAAACCTCCTGTATAGCCTGAAAACCCCAGGAAGGCTCTAACCTGCTTTTTGGGCCCCGGGTTTGGGGCCCAAATTCCTAATGGTTAAGTTTATCTACTTGGGGTTTGTGATCCCTGGCCGATTTGTAGCCAGGTAGCGAGCCTTTCTAGCCCTATCCGTTTTTTCTGGGGTTTGGCTGTTTACCCAGCGGCCCAATCGCGTCTAGGATGCTTCCCCTTAGCCAGAGCGAATCCCAGTCAGCACTATAAATCACCACATCACCCAGGTTTGGGGCTGCTATTTTTTATGGGGCTGCAGGATGATGTCCATTACCCTTGGGTGCGGGGGCCCCCATGAAACCCCAAAAGGGGAAGGACACATACTGGAAGTGCCCCTCGGGGTAGAGAATGAGTTTTTTCCCCTGGCCTCATTGTGGGGGGAACCTCCCAAATACCCTTTTGGTGGGGTTTTAGGGGGGTCATATCCCTCCAGGCCCAACCTTCGTCAGCTCACGACCCTTGGCATGGGGTGGCGTCAAATGGAGTTTCTCATTCAACTTGGGGAAATCGTTACAGAACCGAACAAACCACCCCGGGCTTGGAATGATCACACTGGGCTGCCCACCCACTTGGGATTCTCTTGCCCCCTAAGGTTTCTTTTTTCCCCTCTTTGATATGGCTTCCTTGGGTTCCGGTCCCCGTATTTTTTAAACCCGTACCTTTTTGACCGGGCGGTGACAATGTCATGTTTAATGACACTGTCCGGCCAGGCAGTTCGGGAAAAACCCCCATCGGCCCTTTTGTGGAATCCCTGCCTCCTCCCTCGGGCCCTTGACGGATTCTGGTATGAACAGGGGGTAACCCCTTTTTTGGGGCCCTCCCTGAGCTCCTTTGAGCCACCGATTTTTTTTCGGCCCTTCCGGGTTTGTTGGGTTGACATGTTTTTTTGGGTAGGGCTTTCTTTTCCTGGGGGAAAACCTTGAGTTCCCCTCCCCTACCCTTTCGAGATTTCAAAAGGGCCTTGCCACTTGGCTAAAAATTTGCTCTCTACTGTGGGGAAAAGTACGGTACCCTGCCCCCGGGGCTAAGGCTCGGCCTTGGGTCCTGTTTTTAATCGCCTCCCCCTGGGTGCTGCATTTTTCCCTTTTCAATGGGAAAAACAGCCGCGATCCTGCCCTGAGTCGGCTATATGTCGTTGACACCCCTGTAAGGGGTTTCCTCTTGTCCCGGCCCCCCTGGCTATGCCCAGGACCCCTCGGGATGTCTCCCCATAACAGCTCGAAGGGAAAGGGGCCCCCGTGGTGCCTGGGGGACTTCCCAAACGGAGAACATCGATAGGGAAACAGGAATCCCATCCCTCCCTCCTTGTCCCCCCCCTTTTCTTAACATCCCTTTTAAGGTCTTATTGAAACGCTCTCCCGCCCGTCGGTCGGGGGTGGTCACGGAGGTGCGAGGTGGGAAATCTTTAGCAGGCGACACAGCTCTTTGGTCCTTTTGGAAATGAATGGAGTGCCTGATCTGTCGGATCCCCTTTTGGGGACCCCAGTTGGGTGAATAGGGGGAATAGTTCCTAGCTATCCTTTGGAGGAGGTGTTTTGGGGGTAGGGGCCCGGGTGCGGGTGGCATAATCCGAAAACCCTGGATATGCTGATGTCTTGGCCGTTTTGGGGGGGTCCTACCGATCCATCCCAATGTTCGAAGGGACTTCGTGATGGGGGGGGAACCAGGGGCTCCGGGTGGGTCTAGGGGCGTGGACCTGACACTCTGGACAGGGGCTGCGAACTCCTCCACTCCTTAAGATGCCGGGCCAGTAAAAGGTCCCTCCCCCCATTCCCTATTTTCTCCGCGCCCAAATGTCCCCCTAAACATGGGATGGGCTAATTCCCAAAACCTACGGACTAGGTCCGGGACCAACCCCAAAGCTCTCCCCTCGGTTTTTGTCCTTTTCCCCCTGACAGGGGGGTTTTTGTAGGCGAAGTGGGGTACACCAATTTCCCCGGGGTTTCCCGGGTTTTTCCATTATGACCCTTTACGCTTTTCCAGGGGTCTGCAAAATTTTGGTCCTCAAATTTTTCCTCCAAAATTTTCCCCCCCCGGCCGGCAAGGGGGAGAGTTCCAACTCAGGGGGGTCTCCTCTGCGTCTCCAGCCAGTACCGAAAATGGGAAAAGGGAGCGGTTCACATTTCACCATGGCGTGTTTTTTTCAGGCGGTACCCCCATATACATGATTTATTTTTATTTCCCCAAACTCCCAAAAAAAGGGGGAAATCACATCCGCTAATTCCCCATGGGGAAGCTTGAAAAAAGGCCCCTCATGTTGTGTCACCCCACAGGGAGCTCTATGGCAAGTATGGCAGTGGGGGTAGTCCTTGGGGTCCCCGTGATACCACCACCCCCATTCGGGGTGTGTGTAGTTTACCGGGTTCACCAGTTCTTTCAGAGGGTCACCCAAACTCCCACCGGGGGGCCTGCACGGAATGCCTTTTCGGTGACCGTGCACGCTCTACGGTCCCCCAGCCGCACCCTTTGTGGAGTAAGTGGCCGGGCAAAACCCGGAAAATACGCCTCCCCAACCCCATTCAAAGGGTTTTCTCCCCCGGGGGAAGTGCCGCCCCAAGCCTAGTCCTTGGGACCGCTAGAGATTAGGGGTCCCGGGCTTTAGGAACGGGGTCCCTTTTTGGGGTGGGTGGTCTTCCCCCCCCTTCCCGTTAACCGTGCCCCTCTTTTTGGGACAGGAACAGTTTACCACGGTTGGAGGTTGCGGACTCCTCTGGGGGTGTTGCACCTGCGGAATTCTTTCCGTGGCGCGGGATTTTCCCACCCACCGCGACCCCTTCTCCACACTTTTTGGGGGGGGGCTGTGTAGCCCCCCACCCCGTGGAGCCTGCGGGAAGGGCCCGCATGAAACGGTCACAGACCCCCGTTCGACCACCTGGGCTGGGGGGGAGTGGGGGCTGTAGCCACTTTTTGGGAAAGGTGGAAAAGGTCGTACTTTTTGGGGCCTTGCGGGGTTGGGGGACCAAACTCCCAGGTTGTACTTCTGGGCTCTTATGGCCAGGGTGCCCCCCGTGGGCCAGTATCTCACAGTAGTTTTGGGGTAGTCCCTGGGTCTTTTATCTAAGGTCGAAATAGGCCTTTTGTGGTTGCCGTTGGAGGGGCCCGGACATCGCCACGGGCCCCCAGGGGGTGCTCTCTTTCCGCTATCCTTCGAAAGGGGCCCCGGTAAGCCTCGGGGTCATATCCTTGGTCACTTGGCAGGGAGCTTTTGCACCACCGGGGGGCGTTGATGCACACCTGTTCCCCTTGGCCCCACCCCCAGGGCCTGGCGTTTGCAGAGAGGGTTCACCTGCTTTGCTTTCCCTTCACCCTGGCCGGGGGGGTTCAATTAACAGGGGTTGGTCCAGCTTGGGCCGGATGGCCCTCGTGCCCTTTTTGCGACTAGCCGCCATCAGCTGGAGGTTTTGGGGTTTCTTGTATCGCTGTTTTACCAGCTCGTCCCTTTCCCTCGGCTGACTGTGCGGTAGCTGCTTTCACCGGGGAAAACTTTCCTTACGTTCCTTCTGTCCAGGTGTTTTTCAGAGTACGCCTCTGATATGCCCCTTCCATACCTCCACCTTTTGTGAGCTTTGCGGCTTGGGATCTTGGCACACGTGGATTTTCAGGCAGAGACAGATCTTGGGGCAAAAAACAGGGCCTCTGTATTTTTTTTAAAGCAGCAAACCAAAAAAAAACGTGCAAGGGATCACCGACAAAACAAAACAACCCCCCGCCCGTTGGCTCAACTAAAAAGGACCAACTTCTATCGCTTGTTTTCCGCGGGTCTCCCGGTCTCCTCTCAGACTTAAAAGGTAGCCCCGGGGTTGTGCTCTCCCGTCAGCTTCCCTGTGACTTATATATTCAGGTAAAATGGAGTGGAACCCAGGGGTGGATCGATGGGGATGAGCACCCCCCTGCTCCTTGCCACTCCCAAAGAAAGGCCCCCGGGAATGGCTGAAAGCCTGCTAAAATTTAAAATTAAACATATGTCGACCTATTAATATGGTTTTATTCCCCCAAGGGGGCAGTGGGGGGTGTGCTGGGCATTTTAAGTCGCATGCAAGGAATTGGGCCGGGTTTTACACGTTTTATCCCTTCTGCGTTGCAACCTTACACTTACTTTGGTTCAAAGGAAATTTTGCCCCTCTATATCCTTCTATGACATTATCTACAGTGCAGAAGCTCTAGTAGTGACAGGGGCCCCTAATTGACTTTGTTGCTTCCAAAAACCGTGGGCCCGGGGCTCTCTTACGAACATGAAAATTCATTTCTCCCCATCCCGATGGTGAAATTCAGCCCCGGCCAGTCAGCCACAGGAATATCCAGTTCTGCGGGGCCCGGGTCAGAGCGATCTATTTTGACTTATCACACCCAAAGGGGAAGATGGCCGAGTCTGAGACTCCTCCGGGAAACATCTCCCGAAGGGGCGGGGGGCGATGGGGTGGACTCAGCGGTCGGGAGACGACAAGGAAGGTCATGCAATCAAAACTGCGGACGCGCAATGATGTGGTCCTCGGTCCGCACGTTCCCTCCACCGCCCCTTGGTGCCAAACCGAAATCTACTGAGCGCCACTTTATCACATCCCCGGGACCTGCACAGCAAGGTCTCATCCGGGCAGGAGCCAAAACACCCAAGGGTCCCATCCAAGATGTCTCCTATTTTGGTATCTGCAGAAATTCCACATGAAATTAGAGAAAAAAATAAGACAAATGGACAGAAAATTTCAGAACAAGAGAAGAAAACATGGACTGAGGTTCAGTCTGCGACAACAAGAGTCAATGAGCGTGGAGGACGGGGGGCTTCTGCAACTGACGTGTCAACTAAACTGAGGGATTACCAAATAAGTCCTTCCTTGGAAGAAGAACCAAAAGACGAGGCAGAACAAAGGGGGGTACTTGTTGATGGCGCCATTCATGACCAGAGGGGGGTGCTTGTTGGTGATGCCATTCATGACCAGAGGGGGGTGCTTATTGGTGACGCCATTCATGACCAGAGGGGGGTGCTTGTTGGTGACCCCATGCATGACCAGAGGGGCGTGCTTGTTGGTGAAGTCATTCAGGACAAGAAGGGGGCGCTTGTTGGTGACACCATTCATGACCAGAGGGGGGTTCTTGTTGGTAATGCCCTTCATGACCTGAGGGGGGTGCTTGTTGGTAATGCCCTTCATGACCTGATGGGGGTGCATGTTGGTGACGCCATTCATGACCAGAGGGGGGTGCTTATTGGTGATGCCCTTCATGACCAGAAGGGGGTGCTTGTTGGTGACACCATTCATGACCAGAGGGGGGTGCTTGTTGGTTATGCCATTCATGACCTGAGGGGGGTGCTTGTTGGTGATGCCCTTCATGAACTCCACAATGAGACAAGGGACGAGTTTATATCTCCTGTTCATAGACATCATCCATCCAGAAGAAGTGACATGGAGTCTGTAGAGGGAACAGAGATGGGGATGGTTCATGGCAAGAAGAAGATGGACGAAACGACCGTCCCACCAAAGAGGCCAGAGGAAGATCTACAGCGAGTATCTGAGGAGGCCTGCTCTCCAGCCGCCAGATGGACTGGTCACTATATAACAGTCTTCATGAGGACACCTTATATGATGCATCCAGAGAAATGGAGACCATCGCATCTGCAGAGGAACTAATGGTGGAGAAGTGAGAGAGGACGATGTGAGGCCCCACATATCAGTACATGGACTGGACACTGAATTATGAGGATGAAAATAGGAAAAACTTGTCAAATTGATTTGCTGTTGTAGGTTTTCTGTATTTTTTTTCCATAAAAATTTAAAGAAATATCAGAGCCAATGTAAAAATCCTTAACGGAGTTGTCCCAGCATGCTGTTTCACAGAGCCACAGCCAGCTTCAGGCTCCCACTTCCTGTTCAGGCTGTGGGCAGCTGTACAGCTTCAGGCTCCCACTTCCTCTTCAGGTTGTGGGTGGTTCTACAGCTTCAGGCTCCCACTTCCTGTTCAGGCTGTGGGCAGCTGTACAGCTTCAGGCTCATACTTCCTGTTCAGGCTGTGGGCAGCTGTACAGCTTCAGGCTCATACTTCCTGTTCAGGCTGTGGGCAGCTGTACAGCTTCAGGCTCATACTTCCTCTTCAGGTTGTGCGTGGTTCTACAGCTTCCGGCTCCCGCTTCCTGTTCAGGCTTTGGGTAAGTCTACAGCTTCAGGCTCCCGCTTCCTGTTCATGATGTGGACGGTTCTACAGCTTCAGGCTGTGGGTGGTTCTACAGCTTCAGGCTCCCACTTCTTGTTCAGGCTGTGGGCAATTCTATGGCTTGAGGCTCCCACTTCCTGTTCAGGCTGTGGGCGGTTCTACAGCTTCAGACTCCCACTTCATGTTCAGGCTATGGGTGATTCTACAGCAGTGACTGACATTTAAGCTTTGCTATTCCTAGTTGAGTTTGTTAGAGGGATATGATTGATGGAGGGATCTAAACACCAGGACAGAAGGCTACAGAGCTCTGAAGGGTTCAAGTTTATCAGCTCCTGTGCTGCTGATAAGAGACAGCAGGAAGTGACATCACCATCCCAACCACTGCTGCAGCAGAGAGAGATGGTTGTTAACCTAGGGAAGCTTGTGTACAACAGCAGGAGATAAAACAGCTCCAACTCTGAAAGGAAGAAAAAGCAGAACAGCAGTGTATATGGTAATAGTGTTTACTGTCCTTTCCCTTCATGTTTAAAGCCGATCCATGTGGTAAGAGCTTCCATCCAGAATGTAAGGTAAAATTTTGGATGCTGCAGAAAATGTTACGAAGTCTCTAAGGGTTATTTGGAATTGATGAACTATCCTTAGTGGGCATAGGGGGAATTACCCCAACCAATCAGCTGAATGAATGGACCCAAAAATTGTCAGCCCAGAACGGAGATCCAATCAGGCCTGCACATGACTCTCCATTCTGTTCTATGAGAATTTTTAGTAGGGCCAAACACAGCACTCCCCTGTACTGGGAACTCCCATAGAGGAGACTGGAGAACACAGCGCTCCCCTGTACTGGGAACTCCCATAGAACATAATGGAGAACACAGCGCTCCCCTGTACTGGGAACTCCCATAGAACAGAATGGAGAACACAGCGCTCCCCTGTACTGGGAACTCCCATAGAGGAGAATGGAGAACACAGCTCCCCTGTACTGGGAACTCCCATAGAACAGAATGGAGAACACCGTGCTCCCCTGTACTGGGAACTCCAGTAGAACAGAATGAAGAGCACAGTGCTCCCCTGTACTGGGAACCCCCATAGAGGAGAATGGAGAACACAGCGCTCCCCTGTACTGGGAACTCCCATAGAGGAGAAGGGAGAACACAGCGCTCCCCTGTACGGGGAACTATATAAGGAGAATGGAGAACACAGTGCTCCCTTTTACCGGAACTCCCATAGAACAGAATGGAGAACACAGTGCTCCCTGTACTGGGAACTCCCATAGAACAGAATGGAGAACACAGCGCTCCCCTGTACTGGGAAATCCCATAGAACAGAATGAGACCACAGCGCTCCCCTGTGCTGGGAATCCATAGAACAGAATGGAAACACATCGCTCCCCTGTACTGGGAACTCCCATAGAAAGAGAATGGGAGAACCCCCAGCGCTCCCCTGTACTGGGGGAACTCCCCTAGAACAGAATGGAGAGCACAGTGCTCCCCTGTACTGGGAACTCCCATAGAGGAGAATGGAGAACACAGCGCTCCCCTGTACTGGGAACTATAATAGAGGAGAATGGAGAACACAGTGCTCCCTTGTACCGGGAACTCCCATAGAACAGAATGGAGAACACAGCGCTCCCCTGTACTGGGAACTCCCATAGAACAGAATGGAGAACACAGCGCTCCCCTGTACTGGGAACTCCCATAGAACAGAATGGAGAACACAGCGCTCCCCTGTACTGGGAACTCCAATAGAACAGAATGGAGAGCACAGTGCTCCCCTGTACTGGGAACTCCCATAGAGGAGAATGGAGAACACAGTGCTCCCTTGTACCGGGAACTCAAAAAGAACAGAATGGAGAACACATCGCTCCCCTGTACTGGGAACTCCCATAGAACAGAATGGAGAACACAGCGCTACCCTGTACTGGGAAGGAGAACACAGCGCTCCCCTGTACTGGGAAGGAGAACACAGCGCTCCCCTGTACTGGGAAGGAGAACACAGCGCTCCCCTGTACTGGGAACTATAATAGAGGAGAATGGAGAACACAGTGCTCCCTTGTACCGGGAACTCAAATAGAACAGAATGGAGAACACAGCGCTCCCCTGTACTGGGAACTCCCATAGAACAGAATGGAGAACACAGCGCTCCCCTGTGCTGGGAACTCCAATAGAACAGAATGGAGAGCACAATGCTCCCCTGTACTGGGAACTCCCATAGAGGAGAATGGAGAACACAGCGCTGCCCTGTACTGGAAACTATAATAGGAGAATGGAGAACACGGCGCGCTCCCTGTACTGGGGAACTCCCCTAGAACAGAATGGAGAACACAGCGCTCCCCTGTACTGGGAACCCCCATAGAGGAGAATGGAGAACACAGCGCACCCCCGTATCCCTAGTTGGGTCTGTTGTTGGGTCTGGTAAGAGCTCAGTCCCTGCTATAGTTGGGTCTGTTGTTGGGTCTGGTCAGAGCTCAGTCCCTGCTATAGTTGGGTCTGTTGTTGGGTCTGGTCAGAGCTCAGTCCCTGCTATAGTTGGGTCTGTTGTTGGGTCTGGTCAGAGCTCAGTCCCTGCTATAGTCGGGTCTGTTGTTGGGTCTGGTCAGAGCTCAGTCCCTGCTATAGTTGGGTCTGTTGTTGGGTCTGGTCAGAGCTCAGTCCCTGCTATAGTTGGGTCTGTTGTTGGGTCTGGTCAGAGCTCAGTCCCTGCTATAGTTGGCTCTGTTGTTGGGTCTGGTCAGAGCTCGGTCCCTGCTATAGTCGGGTCTGTTGTTGGGTCTGGTCAGAGCTCAGTCCCTGCTATAGTTGGCTCTGTTGTTGGGTCTGGTCAGAGCTCAGCCCCTGCTATAGTTGGGTCTGTTGTTGGGTCTGGTCAGAGCTCAGTTCCTGCTATAGTTGGGTCTGTTGTTGGGTCTGGTCAGAGCTCAGCCCCTGCTATATTTAGCTCTGTTGTTGGGTCTGGTCAGAGCTCAGTCCCTGCTATAGTTGGGTCTGTTGTTGGGTCTGGTCAGAGCTCAGTCCCTGCTATAGTAGTGTCTGTTGTTGGGTCTGGTCAGAGCTAAGTCCCTGCTTTAGTTGGGTCTGTTGTTGGGTCTGGTCAGAGCTCAGTCCCTGCTATAGTTGGGTCTGTTGTTGGGTCTGGTCAGAACTTGGTCCCTGCTATAGTTGGGTCTGTTGTTGGGTCTGGTCAGAGCTCGGCCCCTGCTATAGTTGGGTCTGTTGTTGGGTCTGGTCAGAGCTCGGTTCCTGCTATAGTTGGGTCTGTTGTTGGTTCTGGTCAGTGCTCAGTTCCTGCTATAGTTGGGTCTGTTGTTGGGTCTGGTCAGAGCTCAGCCCCTGCTATAGTTGGGTCTGTTTTTGGGTCTGTTCAGAGCACAGACCCTGCTATAGTTGGGTCTGTTGTTTGGTCTGGTCAGAGCTCAGTCCTTGCTGTTGTTGGGTCTGGTCAGAGCTCGGTCCCTGCTGTAGTCGGGTCTGTTGTTGGGTCTGGTCAGAGCTCAGTCCCTGCTATAGTTGGCTCTGTTGTTGGGTCTGGTCAGAGCTCAGTCCCTGCTATCGTTGGGTCTGTTGTTGGGTCTGGTCAGAGCTCAGTCTCTGCTGTTGTTGGGTCTGGTCAGAGCTCAGTCCCTGCTACAGTCGGATCTGTTGTTGGGTCTGGTCAGAGCTCGGTCCCTGCTATAGTTGGCTCTGTTGTTGGGTCTGGTCAGAGCTAAGTCACTGCTATAGTTGGGTCTGTTGTTGGGTCTGTTCAGAGCTCAGTCCCTGCTGTTGTTGGGTCTGTTGTTGGGTCTGGTCAGAGCTCAGCCCCTGCTATAGTTGGGTCTGTTGTTGGGTCTGGTCAGAGCTCGTCCCCTGTTATAGTCGGGACTGTTGTTGGGTCTGTTCAGAGCTTGGTCCCTGCTATAGTTGGGTCTGTTGTTGGGTCTGGTCAGCTCTCAGTCCCTGCTATAGTTGGGTCTGTTGTTGGGTCTGGTCAGAGCTCAGGCCCTGCTATAGTTGGGTCTGTTGTTGGCTCTGGTCAGAGCTAGGCCCCTGCTATAGTTGGGTCTGTTGTTGGGTCTGGTCAGAGCTTGGCCCCTGCTATAGTTGGGACTGTTGTTGGGTCTGGTCAGAGCTCGGCCCCTGCTATAGTTGGCTCTGTTGTTGGGTCTGGTCAGAGCTCAGTCCCTGCTATAGTTGGGTCTGTTGTTGGGTCTGTTCAGAGCTCAGTCTCTGCTGTTGTTGGGTCTGTTGTTGGGTCTGGTCAGAGCTCAGTCCCTGCTGCAGTCGGATCTGTTTTTGGGTATGGTCAGAGCTCGGTCCCTGCTATAGTTGGCTCTGTTGTTGGGTCTGGTCAGAGCTCAGTACCTGCTATAGTTGGGTCTGTTGTTGGGTCTGGTTAGAGCTCGGTCTCTGCTATAGTTGGGTCTGTTGTTGGGTCTGGTCAGAGCTCAGTCCCTGCTGCAGTCGGATCTGTTGTTGGGTCTGGTCAGAGCTCAGTCCCTGCTATATTTGGGTCTGTTGTTGGTTCTGGTCAGAGCTCGGTCCCTGCTATAGTTGGGTCTGTTGTTGTTGGGTCTGGTCAGAGCTCGTTCCCTGCTATAGTTGGGTCTGTTGTTGGGCGGTCAGAGCTCACCCTGCTATAGTTTTGGGGCTGTTGTTTGGGTCTGGTCAGAGCTCAGCCCTGCTATAGTTGGGTCTGTTGTTGGATCTGGGCCCGAGCTCAGCCCCTGCTATAGTTGGGTCTGTTGTTGGGTCTGGTCAGCGCTCCGCCCCTGCTATAGTTGGGTCTGTTGTTGGGTCTGGTCAGAGCTCTGCCCCTGCTTTAGTTTGGTCTGTTGTTGGGTCTGGTCAGAGCTTGGCCCCTGCTATAGTTGGGACTGTTGTTGGGTCTGGTCAGAGCTCGGCACCTGCTATAGTTGGGACTGTTGATGGGTCTGGTCAGAGCTCAGTCCCTGCTATAGTAGGGTCTGTTGTTGGATCTGGTCAGAGCTCAGTCCCTGCTATAGTCGGGTCTGTTGTTGGGTCTGGTCCGAGCTCAGCCCCTGCTATAGTGGGGTCTGTTGTTCGGTCTGGTCAGGGGCTCAGTTCCTGCTAATGTTTGGTCTGTTTTGGGGGTCTGGTCAGAGCTCAGTCCCTGCTATAGTTAGCTCTGTTGTTGGGTCTGGTCAGAGCTCAGTCCCTGCTATAGTTAGCTCTGTTGTTGGGTCTGGTCAGAGCTCAGTCCCTGCTATACTTAGCTCGGTTGTTGGGTCTGGTCAGAGCTCAGTGCCGGTTTTAGTTGGGTCTGTTGTTGGGTCTGGTCAGATCTCAGTCCCTGTTATAGTCGGGTCTGTTGTTGGATCTGGTCAGAGCTCAGTCCCTGCTGTTGTTGGCTCTGTTGTTGGGTCTGGTCAGAGCACGGTCCCTGCTGTAGTCGGGTCTGTTGTTGGCTCTGCTCAGAGCTCAGCCCCTGCTACAGTTGGGTCTGTTGTTGGGTCTGGTCAGAGCTCAGCCCCTGCTATAGTTGGGTCTGTTGTTGGTTCTGGTCAGAGCTCAGTCCCTGCTATAGTTTGGGTCTGGTCAGAGCTCAGTCCCTGCTATAGTTAGCTCTGTTGTTGGGTCTGGTCAGAGGTCAGTCCCTGCTATAGTTAGCTCTGTTGTTGGGTCTGGTCAGAGCTCGGTCCCTGCTATAGTTGGGTCTGTTGTTTGTTCTTTTCAGAGCTCAGTCTCTGCTGTTGTTGGGTCTGTTGTTTCGTCTGGTCAGAGCTCAGTCCCTGCTGCAGTCGGATCTGTTGTTGGGTATGGTCAGAGCTCGGTCCCTGCTATAGTTGGCTCTGTTGTTGGGTCTGGTCAGAGCTCAGTCCCTGCTATAGTTGGGTCTGTTGTTGGGTCTGGTCCGAGCTCGGTCCCTGCTATTGTTGGGTCTGTTGTTGGGTCTGGTCAGACCCCGAACCTGCTTCAGTCGGATCTGTTGTTGGGTCTGGTCAGAGCTCAGTCCCTGCTATAGTTGGGTCTGTTGTTGGGTCTGGTCAGAGCTCGGTCCCTGCTATAGTTGGGTCTGTTGTTGGGTCTGGTCAGAGCTCAGTCCCTGCTATAGTTGGGTCTGTTGTTGGGTCTGGTCAGAGCTCAGCCCCTGCTATAGTTGGGTCTGTTGTTGGGTCTGGTCAGAGCTCAGCCCCTGCTATCGTGGGGTCTGTTGTTGGGTCTGGTCAGAGCTCAGCCCCTGCTATAGTTGGGTCTGTTGTTGGGTCTGGTCAGAGCTCAGTCCCTGCTATAGTTGGGTCTGTTGTTGGGTCTGGTCAGAGCTCGGCCCCTGCTATAGTTGGGTCTGTTGTTGGGTCTGGTCAGAGCTTGGCCCCTGCTATAGTTGGGTCTGTTGTTGGGTCTGGTCAGAGCTCAGTCCCTGCTATAGTCGGGTCTGTTTTTGGTTCTGGTCAGAGCTCAGTCCCTGCTATAGTCGGGTCTGTTGTTGGGTCTGGTCCGAGCTCAGCCCCTGCTATAGTGGGGTCTGTTGTTCGGTCTGGTCAGAGCTCAGTCCCTGCTATAGTTGGGTCTGTTGTTGGGTCTGGTCAGAGCTCAGCCCCTGCTATATTTAGCTCTGTTGTTGGGTCTGGTCAGAGCTCAGTCCCTGCTATAGTTGGCTCTGTTGTTGGGTCTGGTCAGAGCTCAGCCCCTGCTATAGTTGGGTCTGTTGTTGGGTCTGTTCAGAGGTCAGTCCCTGCTATAGTTGGGTCCCGTTTTTGGGTTCCCGGTCAGATCCCCAGTCCCTGCTATAGTCAGGTCTGTTGTTGGATCTGGTCAGAGCTCAGTCCCTGCTGTTGTTGGCTCTGTTGTTGGGTCTGGTCAGAGCACGGTCCCTGCTGTAGTCGGGTCTGTAGTTGGGTCTGGTCAGAGCTCAGACCCTGCTATAGTTGGGTCTGTGGTTGGGTCTGGTCAGAGCTCAGACCCTGCTATAGTTGGGTCTGTTGTTGGTTCTGGTCAGAGCTCAGTCCCTGCTATAGTTTGGGTCTGGTCAGAGCTCAGTCCCTGCTATAGTTTCTCTGTTGTTTGGGGCTGGGTCAGAGGTCAGTCCCTGCTATAGTTAGCTCTGTTGTTGGGTCTGGTCAGAGCTCGGTCCCTGCTATAGTTGGGTCTGTTGTTGGGTCTGGTCAGTGTTCAGTCCCTGCTATAGTCGGGTCTGTTGTTGGGTCTGGTCAGAGCTCAGTCCCTGCTATATTTGGGTCTGTTGTTGGTTCTGGTCAGAGCTCGGTCCCTGCTATAGTTGGCTCTGTTGTTGGGTCTGGTCAGAGCTCAGTCCCTGCTTTAGTTGGGTCTGTTGTTGGGTCGGGTCAGATCCCAGTCCCTTTATAGTTCGGGTCTGTTGTTGGGTCTGGTCAGAGCTCAGTCCCCGCTGTGTTGGCTTGTTGTTGGGTCTGGTCAGAGCTCAAGTCCTGCTATAGTTTGGGTCTGTTTGTTGGGTCTGGTCAGAGCTCAGTCCCTGCATAGTTGAGTCTGTTGTTGGGTTAGGGCAGAGCTCAGTCCCTGCTATAGTCGGGTCTGCTGTTGGGTCTGGTCAGAGCTCGTTCCCTGCTATAGTTGGGTCTGTTGTTGGGTCTGGTCAGAGCTCGTCCCCTGTTATAGTCTGGTCTGTTGTTGGGTCTGCTCAGAGCTTAGTCCCTGCTGCAGTCGGATCTGTTGTTGGGTCTGGTCAGAGCTCAGTCCCTGCTATAGTTGGTTCTGTTGTTGGGTCTGGTCAGAGCTCAGCCCCTGCTAGAGGTGGGTCTGTTGTTGGGTCTGGTCAGAGCTCCGTCCCAGCTATAGTCGGGTCTGTTGTTGGGTCTGGACAGAGCTCGGTCCCTGCTATAGTCGGGTCTGTTGTTGGGTCTGGTCAGAGCTCAGCCCCTGCTATAGTTGGGTCTGTTGTTGGGTCTGGTCAGAGCTCAGTCCCTGCTGTTGTTGGCTCTGTTATTGGGTCTGGTCAGAGCTCAGTCCCTGCTATAGTTGGGTCTGTTGTTGGGTCTGGTCAGAGCTCAGTCACTGCTATAGTTGACTCTGTTGTTGGGTCTGGTCAGAGCTCAGTCCCTGCTATAGTTGGCTCTGTTGTTGGATCTGGTCAGAGCTCAGTCCCTGCTATAGTTGGGTCTGTTGTTGGGTCTGGTCAGAGCTCAGCCCCTGCTATAGTCGGGTCTGTTGTTGGGTCTGGTCAGAGCTCAGCCCCTGCTATATTTAGCTCTGTTTGGGTCTGGTCAGAGCTCAGTCCCTGCCTTTTAGTTTGGGTCTGTTGTTGGGTCTGGTCAGAGCTCAGCCCTGCTATAGTTGGGGCTGTTGTTTGGGGCTGGGCAGAGCCTACCTGCTATAGTTGGTCTGTTTTGGGGGCTGGTTAGAGCTCGGGGCCTGCTATAGTTGGTTGTTTTGGGGTTGGTCCCGAGCCGGTCCTGCTTTTGTTGGGTTGTTGTTGGGTCTGGTCAAACTCAGTCCCTGCTATCAATGGGTTGTTGTTGGGTCTGGTCAAGCCAGCCTGCATAGTTGGCTCTGTTGTTGGGGCTGGTCAGACTCGCCCTGTATCGTTGGTCTGTTGTTGGGGTTTGGGCCGGTAGTCCCTGCTATAGTTGGGGCGTTGTTTTGGGGGTGGTCAAGCCATTCCCCATGTTGACTCTGTTGTTGGGGTTGGGCAGATTTCTGTCCCCGCTATAAATTGGGTCTGTTGTTTTGGATTTTCAAGGGCCCGCCCGCGTTGGACTGTTGTTGGGGTTTTCGGCTCAGCCCCCCGCTTATTTTTGCTCTGTTGTTGGGTCGGCGAGCCATCCCCGCTAAGTTGGTTTGTTGTTGGGTCGGTCAGAGCTAGTCCCCCCGTATGTTGGGTCTGTTGTTTGGTCTGGTCAAACTCATCCCGCTTTTTTGGGTTGTTGTTGGGTCGGTCAGAGCACGTCCCTGCTGTAGTGGGGGCGTAGTTGGGTCTGGTCAAGCTCAGCCCGCTTTTGTTGGGTCGTTTTTGGGTCTGGTCGAGCTCAGCCCCTGCTATGTTGGTCTGTTTTGGTTCTGGCAGGCTCAGTCCCGCTATTTGTTTTGGGTTGGTCAGAGCTCAGTCCCTGCTATAGTTTTGTCTGTTTTTGGGGCTGGTCAAGGGCATCCCTGCTATATTTAGCTTGTTGTTGGGTCTGGGCAAGCTCGTCGATGCTATATTGGGGTTGTTGTTGGGTATGTTCAGAGTCGTCTCTGCTGTTTTGGTCTGTTTTTGGGGTGGTCAGAGTCATCCCGCCAGTCGGGCTTTGTTTTGGGAGGTCAACTCGGGCCCCCCCGCTATAGTTGGCTCTGTTGTTGGGGTTTGGGCAGGCTCAGTCCCTGCTATAGTTGGGGCTGTTGTTGGGTCTTTAAGGGGTCAGTCTCTTTTTGTTGGGGCTTTGTTGGGTCTGCAGCCCCGAACCTGCTGCGTTTGGTCTTTTGTTGGGCGGGGGGGCGAGTCGTCCCGCTATATTTGGGTCTGTTGTTGGTTCGGTCAAAGGGTCGGTCCCTGCTATAGTTGGGTCTGTTGTTGGGGCTGGGCGAGCTCGTTCCCCGTATGTTGGGTCTGTTTGTTGGGTCTGGTAAGTCAGCCCCTGCTATAGTTGGGGGCTGTTTTTTGGGTCGGTCGAGCTCAGCCCCGGCTATAGTTGGGTAGTTGTTGGTCTGGTCCCCGGGGTCAGCCCCGCAAAAGTTGGGGCTGTTTTTGGGTCGGCAAGCTCAGCCCCGCTTTTGTTGGGGTGTTGTTGGGGCGGTCAGAGCTCGCCCCTGCTATGTTGGTTTGTTTTTGGGTCTGGTCAAGCCCTGGCCCTGCTATATTTGGGGGGCTGTTGTTGGGGCTGGTCAAGCTCATTCCCCGCTATAGTCGGGTCGTTGTTTGGTCGGCAGGCTCACCCCTATGCGGGGCCCGTTGTTTTGGGCGGTCCGGCTCAGCCCCTGCTTAGGGGGGTCTTTTTTTTTCGGTTGGTCGAGCTCATCCCGCATGTTGGGTCTGTTGTTGGGTCTGGTCAGGCTCGTCCCCCCTATAGTTAGCTCTGTTTTGGGTCTGGGGCAGAGCCAGTCCCTCTTATTAGCTCTGTTGTTGGGTCTGGTCGAGCTCGTCCCTGCTATACTTGTCTGTTGTTGGTCTGGTCAGCTCATCCCTGCTTTTGTTGGGTTGTTTTTGGGTCGGTCAGATTTTAGTCCCTCTTATCGGGTCTGTTGTTGGTTTGGGCAGAGCTCAGTCCCTGCGTTGTTGGCTTGTTTTGGGTCGGTCAGAGCACGGTCCCCGCTGTGTCGGGTCTGTAGTTGGGGCTGGTCAAGCTCAGCCCTGCTATAGTGGGTCTGTTTTTGGGGGCTGGCGAGCTCACCCTGCTTATTGGGTCTGTTTTGGTTCTGGTAGAGCTTCCCCTGCTATGTTTGGGGTTGGTCAAGTCTCTTGCTATAGTTAGCTCTGTTGTTGGGTCTGGTCAGAGGTCATCCTGCTATAGTTAGTCTGTTGTTGGGCTGGTCAGAGCTCGGTCCCGCTAAGTTGGGTCTGTTTGTTGGGTCGGTCAGAGTTCAGTCCCCTTTTTGTCGGGTCTGTTGTTGGGTCGGGCAGGCCAGTCCCGCGTTTTGGCTCGTTGTTGGGTCTGGTCAGAGCCAGTCCCTGCTTTGTTAGCCTTTTTGTTGGTCGGTCAAGGGTCAGTCCCTGCTTTTTTTGGGGCTTTTGTTTTGGGGCTGGTCGATCTCAGTCCCCGTTATAGCGGGTCTGTTGTTGGGTCTGGGCAAGCTCGTCCCTGCTGTTGTTTTGGCTCGTTTTGGGGCGGTCAGAGCTCTCCCCGCTATAGTTGGGTCGTTTTGGGTTGGTCAGAGTCAGTCCGCATAGTTTGGGCTGTTGTTGGGTTTAGTCAAGCTCGTCCCCTGTTTTTATATCCCCGGGAAAATGTTGTTTGGGGGGCTTTTCAGAGCTTTGGCCCCCGCTATATTTTTTCTGTTGTTGGGTCGGTCCCCGCTCTCAGTCCCTGCAAAATCGGGTCTTTTGTTGGGTCGGGTCAGAGGCTCGGTCCCCCCCCGCATAGTTTTGGGTCTGGTCAGCTCGGGCCCGCATGTCGGGTCTGTTTGTTTTGGGGCTGGGCAGAGCTCCCGTCACGCTTTAAAAATTGGGCCCGTTTTTTGGGGGGCGGGGCCCCAAACTCCCCCCCTTCTATAGTCGGGTCTTTGTTGGTCGGGTCAGAACTCGTCAGCTTAGTTGGGTCTGTGTTGATCATTTTAAGCTTGGTCCCCCCTATAGTCCCCGGGTCGTTGTTGGGTGGTCGGTCAGACTCCCGGCCGCGCACTTTTTTTTATTTTTGTCCTGAGGTTAAGGTTGTGTTATTTTTACTGCCATTGCCTGGAGGTGACCTGCACGGCCTCCGCCTCTGTCTGTGGAAGCCCCGGCTGCTCCCTGATCCTCCACAATCTGTACAACAAGAATCCAAAATGTTCTCTGTTACATAATCCGATTTTTTTACACTTTTTTAAAAAAAAAATAAAAAATATTTTTATGTTGCAGTTTTTTTTTCCTTTTTTCATTCTTTATTTGGTGGGTTGGCGAGGTCAGAGAATGGCAGAGAGGTGGTACCCTGCTGGCGCAATCTGCAGGTACACCCTATGGGCACAATCTGCAGGCACACCCTAGAGGCACACACTACGTGCACTACCTGCGGGTACCCACTATGGGCACAATCTGTGGGCACACCCTATGGGCACACCCTGTGGTCACACCCTATGGGCACAACCTGCGGGCACATCTTTCAGCTGGAGACTCTTGTGTTTTAAGGTTAGTCCGCAATTTGGTAAAATGTTGGATGTTATGTTTGTTTGGTTAAAGCTGTGACCGTTCTTCACCCGGTTGAGCGTCGCCTTTCTTGTGAAGTAGCATTTAAACCCCGGACCGCAGCTCTATGGCCCCCCCTCTTGGTATTTGGCCATCGCTTTGGGATTTGCCGTCGCTTGGTATTTTCCCATCTCTTGGTATTTGCCATCCCGCTTGGGGATTTGGCCCCCTCGCTTGGATTTGCCGTCTGCTTGTAAAATTTTTCGTCTGCTTGGTATTTGCCCCCGCTGAATTCCGCCCACACGGTTTTTTTTCCCCTGCAAGACATGAGGGGGGGTTTTTTCCCCAGGATGAGGTTGTTAGAAAGGTAAAGGGCCCCCGGTGCCATTTTCCCATTAGGTCGGGGCCCCACTTGAATTGTATGTGGACAAAAAACCCTGTTCCTTGCCGGGAAAAACACACTCTGGGGGTTTAAAATTCGTTGTCGCCCGGGGCCCCCCGGTCCACTTTCTGTATTTAGCCGGCATGTTGTTTCCAGTTAATGGTGTCTTATGGTGAAATTCCATGAAGCTGCAGACGAGACAACCATGAGTCCAGCGCGCGGCGCCCACAGCGTTCAGTCTCCGGAGGTTTCACTCAATTTACCGGATGGATCCGCACTTTCCTTCCGCCATCCCCAGTGTCCATAGGCGTCTGGGGGGGAGGGGGCGGACCTTTTCCGGGGAAACGAGGGGTCCCCCCCCCAGGGGGGTTGTGCTGGAGGGCGCGGACTCTTCCGGAATCTGAGGTGTCCATAGGCGGCTGTGCTGGAGGGCGCGGACTCTTCCGGAATCTGAGGTGTCCATAGACGGTTGTGCTGGAGGGCGCGGACTCTTCTGGAATCTGAGGTGTCCCAAAAGGCGGTGTGCTGGAGGGGGGACTCTTTCCGGAAACTGAGGTGTCCCCCTACGGTTGTGCTGGAGGGCGCTGACTCTTTTTGGAACTGAGGGTCCAAGAGGTGTGTGAGGGGCGCGGACTCTTCCGGAATCTGAGGTGTCCCCTAGGCGCGGCTGGAGGGGGCGGGGCCTTCCGGAAAACTGAGGTGCCAAAGACGGCTGTGCTGGAGGGCGCGGACCTTCCCGGAAAACGAGGTCCTAGGCGGTTGTGCTGGAGGGGGCGACCTTCCGGAATCTGAGGGGGCCATAGGGGGGTTTGCGGAGGCGCTGAAAATTTTCCGGAATCTGAGGTGTCCATAGACGGTTGTGCTGGAGGGCGCTGACTCTTCCGGAATCTGAGGTGTCCCCTAGACGGTTTGTGCGGAGGGGCGCGCTTTCCCGGGAAACTGAGGTTTCCAAGGCTGTTGTGCGGAGGGCCCCCGGGCCCTCTTTCCCCCAAACTGAGTTCCATAGGCGGTTTTTGGCTGGAGGGCGCTGACCTTCCGGAAAATTTAAAGGTGTCCATAACGGTTGGCTGGAGGGCGCGGGCCCCCCCTTCCGGAATCTGAAAAGGGGTTTCCCAACGGATTTTTTTCGGGGGGGCGCGGACTCTTCCGGAAACTGAGGTTTTCCATAGGGGGTCTGTACGGGGGCGCGGGCCTTCCCGAATCGGGTACCATAGGGCGGCGTTTTCTGGGGGCCGGACTCTTCCAAAGCTCCGCGTACCGCGGAGGACGGGGTCTTGGCTTTGTATCAGGGGGTTTGCCTTCCCCCCGGGTTTAACCCTTCGGCGCCCCCGCGTCTCATTTGCCTTCCCCTTATTCTAAAAACCCAGACGGGCCAAAAAAATGGGAAAAAAAAATTTTTCCTCCCCCTAATTTTTCGGCCCGGAAAGCAGCTTTTATTGCGAGGACCGGCAGGTAAAAAGACACTATCCCCCCCCCATTTCACATATTAAAAAGCAGAAAATCCCCCCCCCCCGCTAAAACATTCTGCAATTGCAACTTTTATTGCTCTTTCCCGAGATGTTTTTTCCCCTAAAATTTTAATTTCTTTAAAAAATGAGAACGTTGATTTTCCGGGGACACAGGAAAGGCACTAAGGGGAAAAATGAGCAGGGGGGCTTCTGGAGGCAGAAAACCGGGGGAGGAGAGAGGGCGGGACCGGCAAACACCACCAACACCCCCCACCAGGTGCTGGGCAAGGCGGGCTACAGGGAGCAGGGGCGAAAGAGGTGGAATGGGCTTATACAGAGGCAAATACCACATTATACAGAGAGATATAGGGACCACCGCGCGGCAGCACCACCAACACCCCCCCCCCCAGGTTTCTGGCAAGGCAGCTACAGGGAGCAGGGGGGGGAAAGAGGTGAAAAGGCTTAAACAGAGGCAAAAACATGTTTTTTATAGAGAGATGTAGGGACCGCCGCGCGGCAGCACCACCAACACCCCCCCACCAGGTGCTGGGCAAGGCTGGCTACAGGGAGCAGGGGCGAAAGAGGTGGAATGGGCTTATACAGAGGCAAACACGATGTTATATAGAGAGATGTAGGGACCGCCGCGCGGCAGCACCACCAACACCCCCCACCAGGTGCTGGGCAAGGCGGGCTACAGGGAGCAGGGGCGAAAGAGGTGGAATGGGCTTATACAGAGGCAAAAAAACATGTTTATCAAAGAATTTTGGGGGCCCCCCCCGGCGTCAGCACCGCACGCACATCGCTCTATACGACGCGCCAGAAACCGGCAGCAGGTGCTGGGCAAGGTGGGCACAGGGCTGCAGGGCGCAGGGGCCAAAGAGACCTATATAGAGGCAAATACCATGTTATACAGAGGCGAAAAATCCATTATATAGAGGCAAAGCTCACATCCAGGTAGGTGTACATGAAAGCTTATACAGGGGCAAAGAATACATTATATAGAATGTATACAAGTCTTATATAGAGGTAAAGGATACATTATATAGAGACAGAGAACACATTGTATAGAGGCTACATTATATAGAGACAGAGAACACAGGCCAAGTGTATATAGAGGTGAATGATGCAGGATATAGGACACAAGCATCACCTGAAGCCCCGGGGCCCGAGTGCAATTAGTGAGATGGGCCCCGGCTGCCAGGAGCCACTTCTGATGCTGGCGTCTCCTTTTGGCAGGAGGGCTTTTGAAGTGAAGTCGCTCCCTGCTCTGTCTGATCCATAAGGGAGATATGGACGTAACCTAGAGACACTTGTTTGCACTCAGAGCTGATAACACCTTTCTTATCTCCTGACCAGAGCGATATCAAAAGAGCAATGTATTTAGTAAAGTCTTCATTCACTGCTCCCTACATGTTAAAGCGAATGTGGTGAGAAAACCCCTTTAGATACAGATAAGACGTCAGCGCAGATTTGATAAACATCGGGAGGTGGGTGACGCTGATTTGTCGGATCTCGCTGCTGCCAAATGTTTGGGGGAAGCTGCAGAGTCCACAATGTCATAGAGCGAGGTGTTAATAGGAAGCAGATGGGTCTAATGAGAAGCAGCAAGATGCTGGCGAGCCAACACTGTGCAATGGCGCTCACATAGGCAGTGGGGTCGCATGGCTGCTGACATGATTTGCTGGAGGTCGGGGGCTGGTTTTTTGGCCGTCACAGATCAGAGATGTCTCTTATGTTGTATTCTTTGTCCTATATTCTAAAATTCTCTCCTTAGATGCCAATGTTATAGAAGGGGCTGCGGAGTATACACCCTATAGATACTGTATAGAGCCCCTGAGCCCCTGATGGATGCTATAGAGGGGGCTGCAGACTACACATCCTATAGATACTGAATAGAGCCCCTGATGGATGCTATAGAGGGGGCTGCAGACTACACACCCTATAGATACTGTATAGAGCCCCTGAGCCCCTGATGGATGCTAAACGAGGGTGGCTGACAGATACACATCCTAAATTGGACTAACTAGTATAGAGCACGTGGGCCCCTGATGGATGCTATAGAAGGAGCTGCAGACTACACACCCTATAGACTACTGTATAGAGCCTGTGGGCCCTGATGGATGCTATAGAGGGGACTGCAGACGTACACACACATAGACTACTGTATAGAGCCTGTTGGCCCCCTGATGGATGGCATATTAGAGGGGGGCTGCGGACTACATCACCCTATAGATACTGTATATAGCCTGTGGGCCCCTGATGGCTTCTATAGAGGGGGCTGCAGACTACACACCCTATAGACTACTGTATAGAGCCTGTGGGCCCCTGATGGATGCTATAGAGGGGACTGCAGACTACACACCCTATAGACTACTGTATAGAGCCTGTGGGCCCCTGATGGATGCTATAGAAGGAGCTGCAGACTACACACCCTATAGACTACTGTATAGAGCCTGTGGTCCCCTGATGGATGCTATAGAGGGGGCTGCGGACTACACACCCTATAGATACTGTATAGAGCCCCTGAGCCCCTGATGGATGCTATAGAGGGGGCTGGACTACACACCCTATAGACTACTGTATAGAGCCTGTGGGCCCCTGATGGATGCTATAGAAGGAGCTGCGGACTACACACCCTATAGATACTGTATAGAGCCTGTGGGCCCCTGATGGATGCTATAGAAGGAGCTGCGGACTACACACCCTATAGACTACTGTATAGAGCCTGTGGTCCCCTGATGGATGCTATAGAGGGGGCTATGGACTACACACCCTATAGACTACTGTATAGAGCCCGTGGGCTCCCGATGGATGCTATAGAAGGGGCTGCGGACTACACACCCTATAGACTACTGTATAGAGCCTGTGGGCCCCTGATGGATGCTATAGAAGGAGCTGCGGACTACACACCCTATAGACTACTGTATAGAGCCTGTGGGCCCCTGATGGATGGTATAGAAGGAGCTGCGGACTACACACCCGATAGACTACTGTATAGAGCCTGTGGTCCCCTGATGGATGCTATAGAGGGGGCTACGGACTACACACCCTATAGACTACTGTATAGAGCCCGGGTGGCTCCCGAATGGATTGCTATAGAAGGAGCTGCGGACTACACACCCTATAGACTACTGTACAGAGCCGTGTGGGCCCCTGATGGATTGCTAAGGAGGGGTGCTACGACTACACACCCTATAGATACTGTATAGAGCCTGTGGGCCCCTGATGGATGCTATAGAGGGGGCTATGGACTACACACCCTATAGAAGACTGGATAGAGCCCGTGGGCTCCCGATGGATGCTATAGAAGGGGCTGCGGACTACACACCCTATAGACTACTGTACAGAGCCGGTGGGCCCCTGATTGATGCTATAGAGGGGGCTATGGACTACACACCCTATAGACTACTGTATAGAGCCCGTGGGCCCCTGATGGATGCTATAGAGGGGACTGCGGACTACACACCCTATAGACTACTGTATAGAGCCTGTGGGCCCCTGATGGATGCTATAGAGGGGACTGCGGACTAAACACCCTATAGACTACTGTATAGAGCCTGTGGGCGCCCGATGGATTTTATAGAAGGGGCTGCGGACTACACACCCTATAGACTACTGTATAGAGCCGTGGGCCCCTGATGGATGCTATAGAGGGTCTGCGGACTACACACCCTATAGACTACTGTATAGAGCCTGTGGGAGCCGATGGATGCTATAGAAAGGGCTGCGGACTACACACCCTATAGACTACTGTATAGAGCCTGTGGGCCCCTGATTGATGCTATAGAGGGGTCTGCGGACTAAACACCCTATAGACTACTGTATAGAGCCTGTGGGCGCCCGATGGATTTTATAGAAGGGGCTGCGGACTACACACCCTATAGACTACTGTATAGAGCCCGTGGGCCCCTGATGGATGCTATAGAAGGGGCTGCGGACTACACACCCTATAGACTACTGTATAGAGCCTGTGGGAGCCGATGGATGCTATAGAAAGGGCTGCGGACTACACACCCTATAGACTACTGTATAGAGCCTGTGGGAGCCGATGGATGCTATAGAAAGGGCTGCGAGCTATGAAAACTTTTAGTGCACAGTTTGATCAAATAGTAGTAGGGGCGCATTGGGTGGGAATATGCAAGTTGATGAAACCGTGCACTAAAAGCCTTTCTTGCTTGCATATATAGAGCATAGGATTGTTGCCTTGTAAATGTTCCATGGTCTAGTGTCTGGAGGGGGGTAGTGTTGGTTATGCGCTGCGGGCTTTGAGAGGGTACAGTTTTTTTTTTGCATTGTGGATGTGGAGGAGCCTCCATCTTGGCCGTGCCCTCCTCCCACCGTGCTGCGTCAGGTCTTTATAATCAGTGTGAATGGAGCCCAGCCTTGAATATTTGGTGGTTTTGGCCCTACAGAGAAGTATCATAGTATGGACCCACTGGGTGAGGCTTCCCTGAAGTGTTAGGTGGACATGTGGAATATGATCAAACTGTGCACTAAGAGCCTTTATTGTTTGCATATATAGACGTCAAAAGATGCAGTTGCAGACAGATGGTGTTTGCGGCTCCAAATGCTACCAGGACCGGAGCTGTAATTAACAGGAGAAATCTCCGTGAGCAGCAGGGACCGGAGGGAGCCTCCACGTTTAACCCCTTCAGGTCTATTTAGGCCGGGGCCTAAGGGGTTAAGGACTTTGTGACACAGGAGCCTCGTGCACGGCCCCATTCACATCACGCTTTGGGATCCTGTTTGTGCCGGGCACAGACTGCTCCAGGGCAATAGTAGTTGTCATTGGACTTTTGCCTCTATATAGGAAACCTATACGGCCTCTGTATGGGACACCACAGTCTGTAGACGCACGGGGCCTCTATGGTGGGGGCATCTCATGGACACCTGACCAGAAAGTGAACCAGGTAACCAGAAGCCACCAGTGACGGGTTGTATTCAGAGCCGTCTTAACAGAATTATGGGCCCCTGGGGAGAGCACTGCAGCGGGCCCAGCCCAAATATATGACATCACACTTGGCCATGCCTCGAGCCCCCCACCACCACCAAGCACCCCGATATTCTCATGCACTTATGTGTGGGTACCGCCAGCCTGCAGCCTACAAGACTATTTGGCAGGCAGGGAGCCTTTGACTCCCTTCTCCACCATGGTTTTTAACTGTTTGCACCACCTAAAAAAACACAAGCAGTAAATAAGCAAAGCCAACAAAGGAATCCAGGGTATGATTCTTGTATTCCTGAGGCACACATACACCACTTGGGGCCCCTATACTTATGGGGCCCTCGGGCAACTGCCTAGCGTGTCCAATGGAAAAGATGGCCCTGGTTGTATTTTGGGTGGTGTCACCTCCCATAGTTCAGGAGGAAGCCTCAGGAAGGACGCCGTCCTGCAGGATTCACTCCTCTATGGCATTGCCTTGTGCATGCTGGCGTCACGGCGGCTCACGGTGCAGGGTAAGTTGTGCATCACTTGCACTTTCGGTTCATTAATCCAGGAGCTTGCAGCAGCCGCCGTCAGGTCTGATGGAGCCGTCAGGAGGCTGCGCGGGCCGGCTCGCTGCGGGGGGGGACGCTCCTGCGCCGCACATGTCGACTGCAAGAAGCCTGAGAACAGGAAGTCGCACAGATTGGGCCAAACGGTCTTATTTATGTGGCTTTTTCTAATCCTTTGGATTAAATTTCAGAAAATTTCACAGTTTGAGACGAACAAAGAAAAGTTTCCTTTTATGTACGCATTTTAAAGAAAAAAGCCTTGAGTGGAAGCAGCTGTGCGTCCCGGGGTCCAGATGTGGCGCGTGCGGAGGAAGGCGGAAACAGCAGCGGAAAAACAGTAGCAACATGTGCAGCCGATTGTGGAGGAGCCGCCGGAGGTGAATGGAGGACAAGCCGCTGTAATGAGGGGCCGGAGCCAGAACCTGCAAAGTGATAAATATTTAAAGGGACAAGATGATATTTGGGGATTTTGTTTTTTTTTTTCGTTTAAATTTCCCTTGAATTACACAGAAAAACCGCAACAAAAATGCAACAAAGATGCGAGAAAAAAAGCTCCAGATTATAGAAAAGATGTAATTGAGGTAGAGAGAGTGTAAAGACGAGCAACCAAACTAATAAGGGGAATGGAGCATCTTAGATAGAGTGCAAAGACGAGCAACCAAACTAATAAGGGGAATGGAGCATCTTAGAGAGAGTGCAAAGACATGCAACCAAACTAATAAGGGAAATGGAGCATCTTAGAGAGAGTGCAAAGACGAGCAACCAAAACTAATAAGGGGAATGCAGCATCTTAGAGAGAGTGCAAAGACGAGCAACCAAATTAATAAAGGGAAAGAAGCATCTTAGAGAGAGTTTGAAAAGAAGCAACCAAACTAATAAGGGGAATGAAGCATCTTAGAGAGAGTGCAAAGACGAGCAACCAAACTAATAAGGGGAATGAAGCATCTTAGAGAGAGTGCAAAGACAGGCAACCAAACTAATAAGGGGAATGGAGCATCTTAGAGAGAGTGCAAAGACGAGCAACCAAACTTATAAGGGGAATGAAGCATCTTAGAGAGAGTGCAAAGACAGCACCAAACTAATAAGGGAATGAAGCATCTTAGAGAGAGTGCAAAGACGAGCAACCAAACTAAAGGGGAATGAGCATCTTAGAGAGAGTGCAAGACGCAACCAAACTAATAAGGGGAATGAAGCATCTTAGAGAGAGTGCAAAGACATGCAACCAAACTAATAAGGGAAATGGAGCATCTTAGAGAGAGTGCAAAGACGAGCAACCAAACTAATAAGGGGAATGGAGCATCTTAGAGAGAGTGCAAAGACGAGCAACCAAACTAATAAGGGGAATGAAGCATCTTAGAGAGAGTGCAAAGACAAGCAATCAAACTTATGAGGGGAATGGAGCATCTTAGTTATGAGGAGAGGTTAGAAGAATTGAACTTATTTAGTCTTGAGAAAAGACGGCTTCGGGGGGACATGATTAATTTATATAAATATATAAATGGTCCCTACAAAAAGTCGAAAAAAAATTATTTCATGTAAAGCACCCTCAAAAGACAAGGGGACATTCCCTTCAACTAGAGAAAAAAGGATTCAATCTCCAGAGGAGAAGAGCGTTCTTCACTGTAAGAACTGTGACTCTGTGTAATAGCCGCCTGAGGAGCTGGTCACAGCAGGAACAGGTGAGGGTACAGGAAAGGCTTAGATACCTACCTGAAACTAAAGAATACTGATACGTATGTAGCTGTGTAAAATTCTGGATCCTGGCTGGTGGCGGCTCTGGGGTCAGGGGTGAAATCTTCCGTAGAGCAGGCTGGTTTTTGCCTCATGGGTTTCAAAGTTTTCATCAGTAGGAGGGAAACTAAGCTTAAAGGGGATGTATCACTTCATCAGTTCGTCTGTTTTCTTGTGGTTTCATTTTCTCACTTCCTGAAATCCAGGGGTGTTTCTTCCCCTCCCAGCTGGGTGTTTCTTAACTGAAGGGGGATGACATCACCCCCCTTCACTGTTCATGCTCGCTCCCGAGTCAGTGTGTTTATTTGAGATCAGTGGGAGGGGATAGCACATCCCTGCTCCCCCTCCCCCCTCTGTCTGAGTCCACATGTCACTGTCCTCTCCCTATGCAGTCTTATTTTGTAAGAGCTGTTTACATACCAAAGCCCTGCATTCAGTCTAGACAGTCTTCTATGAAATCAGCACTAATCTCTTCTCCTCTTACAGCTGGAGGTTTGTTACAGTTGAATCCAGTACAGATAGTCCTCGATGAACACATTCAAAACAGTAGAGATCTGTCCTCTTACAGCTGGGGGTTTGTTAGTTGTATCCAGTCTTCTATGAACTCCTCCAATGCACAGATCTGTCCTGTCACAGCTGGGGGTTTGTTACAGTTGAATCCAATCTTCTATTAACTCATCCAGAGCAGCAGAGCACTGTCTCCCTTCTAGGTTTACACCCAGGAGCATTAGGCACCAAGCATAATTCTGCTGTTTTCTGATTGTAGAAGCAGCTGCAGGGTTACTGTGGAGCTGCTGGCTGTGCAGAGTGAAATTGTTGCCGTCCCCTTATTCTGAGTGAGAGGCAGGAATGCGCGCTCCCGTGAATACGACCGGGGGCCCCTTGTACCTTGGTCAGTTTTGCCATCCTCCCATCATAAATGTGTAGAGCCGTCAGCCAATGAAATGAGAGGAATCCGACCAACACTGGGGAACAGTTTTTACACAAAACGAAAATAAGGGAGACAGTGAAAACAAGACAGCTCTGCTAATGGCGTCCTACTGCAAAGCTGCTTCACTGTCCCCTTATTCTGAAGACCATTTAATGCAATGATACAACCCCTTAAACCTTCTTATCTCCCACCCTTGGTTGAACTTGATGGACATTTGTCTTTTTCAACCGTACTAACTATGTAACAGAAACACAACAAAGATGCAAGTGAGTAAAAAAATGCAGCAGAAGTGCACGTGTTTTTTATTTTTATTTGACCCCAGTTTCACCTTTGTTCCAAATAAAAGTTATAGCAACCACAAGTGCAGTCGGCTCACCCAGTCCGTGCACACAGTCACCGGTGCCAGAGCGTGGAATAAGTGAAGACAAATCTTGCTACATCTCCATCCGGGCCGCTACAATCTAAAAAATAAACTTTATTCCAACCTTCTTTAAAAAGTCCATGAACAGTAATAAAATTATAAGCTCGGTGGAGCAGTGTCTCTCTCCAGAGATTTGCACGGTGGAGCAGTGTACTCTTCTAGAGTGGTGCACGTTGGAGCAGCCTCTCTCCAGAGCGGTGCACGGTGGAGCAGTGTCTCTCTAGAGTGGTGCACGGTGGAGCAGCCTCTCTCCAGAGCGGTGCACGGTGGAGCAGCCTCTCTCCAGAGCGGTGCACGGTGGAGCAGCCTCTCTCCAGAGCGGTGCACGGTGGAGCAGCCTCTCTCCAGAGCGGTGCACGGTGGAGCAGCCTCTCTCCAGAGCGGTGCACGGTGGAGCAGTGTCTTTCTAGAGTGGTGCACGGGGGAGCAGCCTCTCCCCAGAGCGGTGCACGGCGGAGCAGCCTCTCACTAGAGCGGTGCACGGTGGAGCAGCCTCTCTCTAGAGTGGTGCACGGCGGAGCAGCCCTCTCTCTAGAGCGGTGCATGATGGAGCAGCCTCTCCCTAGAGCGGTGCACGGTGGAGCATGCCTCTCTGTAGAGCGGTTGCACGGTGGAGAGCATCCTCTATCTAGAGCGGTGCACGGTGGAGCAGCCTCTCTCCAGAGCGGTGGCACGGCGGAGCAGCCTCTCTCCAGAGCGGTGCACGGCGGAGCAGCGTCTCTCGTGAGCGGTGCACGGAGGAGCAGCCTCTCTCCAGAGCGGTGCACGGCGGAGACAGCCTCTCTCTAGAGCGGTGCACGTGGAACAGCCTCTCTCCAGAGCGTGCACAGCGGAGCAGGCTCTCTCTAGAGCGGTGCACGGTGGAGCAGTGTCTCTCTAGAGTGGTGCACGGTGGAGCAGCCTCTCTCCAGAGCGGTGCACGGCGGTCGAGCAGCTCCTCTCTCTAGAGCGGTGCACGGTGGAGCAGTGTCTCTCTAGAGCGGTTGCACGGTGGAGCAGCCTCTCCTCTGTCCATAGCGGTGCACGGCGGAGCAGCCTCTCTCTAGAGCGGTGCATGATGGAGCAGCCTCTCTCTAGAGCGGTGCACGGTGGAGCAGCCTCTCTCTAGAGCGGTGCACTGAGGAGCAGCCTCTCTCTAGAGCGGTGCACGGTGGAGCAGCCTCTCTCCAGAGCGGTGCACGGCGGAGCAGCCTCTCTCCAGAGCGGTGCACGGCGGAGCAGCCTCTCTCTAGAGCGGTGCACGGTGGAGCAGTGTCTCTCTAGAGTGGTGCACGGTGGAGCAGCCTCTCTCCAGAGCGGTGCATGGTGGAGCAGCCTCTCTCCAGAGCAATGCACGGTGGAGCAGCCTCTCTCCCGAGCGTTGCTCGGTGGATCAGCCTGTCTCCCGAGCGGTGCTCGGTGGAGCATCCTCTCTCCAGAGCGGTGCACGGCGGAGCAGCCTCTCTCTAGAGCGGTGCACGGTGGAGCAGCCTCTCTCCAGAGCGGTGCACGGTGGAGCAGCCTCTCTCTAGAGCGGTGCACGGCGGAGCAGCCTCTCTCCAGAGCAGTGTGCAGCTTTACTGCTGACGTGTTTTGGACTGAACGTCCTTATTCGTAGCCAATAAGAATAACGCATCAGCAGTAAAGCCGCGCACCGCAGTGGAGAGATGCTGCTCCAGAGTTACTTACAAAATCACCTGTATGTCCGGGAGTGAGGCGGGGGCGCCAGTATTCTGATGTTCTGTCAGCCCAAAAACTGGCGCCGCCCTGTTCTCTAGATGTAGGAGCAGACGCACTCCAAAATTAGGCCCATTTGTGGCGCCTGCGGCCCTTTGTATTGCGCCCAAGAGATGGGGGTGTTCTGGGGGCGTCGCACCACAACCAGATGATTCTGCATGTTTATGATGGGAGGACGGCAGAACTGACCAAGGTACAAGGGGTTCACCTGAGCCACAGGTGTCGTAGTGGAGCTAGAAAGGGCCAAATCTGTGACCCTCAGTAGAAGAGGTCAGGAGGTGGTGATCGGGGTCTGTGACCGGTCAGGGGGTGGTGATCGGGGTCTGTGACCGGTCAGGGGGTGGTGATCGGGGTCTGTGACCGTTCTGGGGTTGGTGGTCGGGGGCTGTGACCGGTCATGGAGTGGTGATCAGGGGGTCTGTGACCGGTCAGGGGGTGGTGATCGGGGTCTGTGACCGGTCAGGGGGTGGTGATCGGGGACTGTGACCGGTCAGGGGGTGGTGATCGGGGACTGTGACCGGTCAGGGGGTGGTGGAACGGGGGGTTGTGACCGGGTTCAAAGGGGGGGTGGAGGGGGTGGGGGGGTCTTTTTTTTTGTGACCGGGGCAGGAGGGGTGGTGGGTGGGGTAGGGGACCGGTCAGGGGGTGGGTTTATCGGGGGGCTGGGGAACCGGTCCGGGGGGTGGTGATCGGGGACTGTGACCCCGGGCAGGGGGGGGGGTGATCGGGGGCTGTGACCCGGGCAGGGGGGGTGGTGAAAAGGGGTCTGTGAAAAAGGGCCCGGGGGTTGGGGGGGTTGGGGGGTTTTTTTGTTTATCCAGGGGCCCCAAAGGGGGTTGGGGATCGGGGATGTGAAAAGGTCAGGGGGGGGTTTGGGGTTTGGGGAAATTGGGGGCCCGGGAGGGGGGGTGGGTGATCGGGGGGCTGTTTACCGGGGGGCCAGGGGGGGGGTGAACCGGGGGGCTGGGGACCGGTCCGGGGGGTGGGGGTTGGGGGGTTTGGGGGGGGCTAGGGAAAGGGGAGAAAGGGGGGGTTGGGGATCAGGGGTTCTGGGGACCCCCGGGCAGGGGGGGTGGTCGGGGTCTGTGGACCCCGGGCAGGGGGGGGGTGATGTGGGGTCGGGTTGTGACCGGTTTAGGGGGTGGTGATGGGGAACTTTTTGGGGCCGGGAAGGGGGGTTGGGGGTTGGCGGGGGTTGTGACCGAAAATTTAAAGGGGGTGGTTTTCGGGGTCTGTGAAGGGGCGGGGGTGGTTTATTGGGGAATGTGAACCCGGGGTTTAGGGGGTGGTGGTGGGGTTGGTTTGTGACCCTTCTGGGGGGGGGTTTAAACGGGGGTTTTGTTGGGGGTCTTTGGAAATGGTGATTTAAAGGGGGGCCCTTTACCCGGTAGGGTGGGAAAGGGGATAGGGGTCTGGGGACCGTTCGGGGGGGGGGGATCGGGGGTTTTTTTGGGCCGGTCAGGAGTGGTGGGTCAAGGGGTCTCGTGAACGGTCCCGGTGGTGGGGATCGGGGTCTTGTGACCCGTCAGGGGGGTGGAAAGGTTCGGGGGGGGTTTGTGAGCCCCGGGCGGGGGTGGTGGTCGGGGGCGGGGGCGTCGGCGGTCGGGGGGGGGGTTTGGGGGTTGGTCCGGGGGCTGGTTTGGACCGGGTTTAAGGGGGGGTGGTGGGTCGGGGGTCTTGTGGAACCCCGGTCCTTTATCTAGGGGGGGTGGGTTTATCGGGGTTTGGGGGGACCGGTAGGGGGGTGGGTTATTTGGGGGGCTTTGGGGAACCGGTCGGGTTTGGGGTTGGGGGATGGGGGGGGTCTGGGGGATTCCTGGTAAGGGTGGGGGTTTGGGGATCGGGGTCTGTGACCGGTTTAAAGGGGGGGGGGTGATGGGGGGGGGTCTGTGACCCCCTCAGGGTGGTGGTGATCGGGGGGCTGTTTTTAAACCGGGCGGGGGTGGGGATCGGGGAAATGTGACCGGGCAAGGGGGTGGGATCGGGGTTTTGTGGAACCGGGGGAAGGGGGGGGGATTTATCCGGGGGTCTGTGGGGCCTTGGTCAAGGGGGTGGTGGGTTTGGGGGGGTGTGACTGGTTTAAAAGGAGTGGTTTATAGGGGGGGCTGTTTTTACCCGGGCAGGGGCTATTTGATCGGGGTCCCCTTGTTTAGCGGGCGGTGGTGGGGGATAAAGGGTCTGTGACCGGTCAGGGGGGTGAAGGAAACAGGCCCCGGGGGAAAAAAGAAAGTGGCTAAAAAAGCAGACCTCCCCGGGGACAAAGGCCCCCCCAGGGGTAATTTTCCTTTTGCTCTTTGCCCATAGATGGGGACCGTGACCCAAGACAAAGGGTCCCAGAACCCCCTGCGCAGCCCTTTAGGGTTAAAAAGCCACCGGTTAAAAATTTTTTCTTTTCCCGTAGGCTTGCAAAATTCTGAAAAAAATAAAAACTAAACCCTGCGCCTCATGGTCCTCGCCCGACGCCCTGAACGACCCAAAGGAAAGTTAAACTGTGCTTGGGATTGGGGGTCTTAAAAGGGTTTGTTACCGGCTTATTTTTGCCCGCATACTGCCCCAAAATTTAAAGGGCGAAGTGCGTGACGCAATTTTCAGTTAATTTATACAGAGATTTGTATTGTTTCCCCCGGGGAGATAAGTGACAGGGGCAAATTTTAACGGTCAGGCGGGTTTCAGACGTATGCCGAAGCGCCGACCGTTTATTCCGGGTTTTGGATTCTCAGGGCCCCGGGAGGCCCCAGTGGGGGATGCCCGGGGGGTGGGTAGCCGAAGTGCAGGTCTGGGTACTGGAGGGGAGATAGCGGGATGCTGCTGCAGTAAAAAGAAGACAGAGGGCCCAGAAGGGAAGGGAAAAATATTTTTTAACAGCAAGGGGCCAGGTACAGCGGCAGATATTCAGGGCAGGTGGGGGCAAGCCCCTTTTTGTGGAAAAAACAACAACGAAACTGACCCAAAATACGGTAGGAGGTTCCTTAAGTAGCCAGGGGTCAGAGGTTTTCAGGTCACTTTGGGGAGGGCCAAGGTACTCAGACACTTTTAAAAGGGGGTGCAGTGCCACGGTTTTTGCCCCCAGGGGTGTGGATTCCAAAAGGGAAACTGGAGGAAGGAAGAGATGGTGAGGCTCCAAAGGGGGGAAAAAGGGAACCAGGAAAGGTGCGTGCAAAAGTC
>JAODAL010023757.1:0-62004 GCA_025379985.1 Phyllomedusa bahiana
GGCCACCTTGTAGGCAAAATAATCCCCCCTTGTAGTTTAGGGCCCCCTTGAGGCAAATATCCCCCCCAAAATTTGGGGCCCCTTGTAGCAGAATATCCCCCCCGCGTAGATTAGGCCCCCTTGTAGGTAAATAGTCCCCCCCCCCCTGTAGTTTTAGGCCCCTTGTGGGCAAAAAGTCCCCCCTTAGATTAGGCCCCCTTGAAAGGCAAAAAGTCCCCCGTAGATTGGGGGCCCCCTTGAGGCAGAATACCCCCCCTTAAATTTAGGGCCCCCCCTGGGGGCAAATATCTCCTCTGTAGTTTAGAGACCCCCTGAGGCAAGTTCTCCCCCCCTCAAGCATTAGGCCCCCCTATAGGCAATTTCTCCCCCCCCCCTTTTGGGCCCCCTGTAGGCATAGTTCTTCCCCCCCCTTTAGAGCCCCCTGTAGGTATAGTGCCCCCCCCCCCTTCCTTTAGAGCCCCCTGTAGGATTCTCTCCCCCCCCCCCCCCTTCCCTGAGCCCCCCCTGAGGATTCTCCCCCTCCCCTTTCCTTTTAGAGCCCCCCTGTGGTATTTCTCCCCCCCCCCCCTCCCTTTTGTGCCCCCCTGTGGGTTTTCACCCCCCCCACCCCGAGCTCATTACTTCCCTGGCCGCCCCTCCCCCGGGCGTCCCGTCCCTTTTTCCCAGCCCCAAGCCTGCTCTTTAGGCTTGGGCGAGGACAGGAAGTCGGCAGGCGGTGCGATGACGTCACTTCCCCTTTTGCCCCCCCCTGCTGAGCGATGTACGGCAGGGCAGGGAGCGCACAGCTCTCCCGGCCCGCCTACACAAATTTGTATGCGCGTCGCAGGGATCAAAATTAAGAGACCCTTTTCGTAAAGCAAGGGGCGGGCCCCTCGGCGGCGGCACACACCCCCCCGGCTTCACAGACCCCCCCCCGCAGCTCTGCCCCCCGCATAAAAACGTTGTGTTCATGCCGGGGGGCCCAGAGTGGAAACACAGGGGTAGCAGAGGGGGTAGCACGCCCGGGGCCCCCCAAGCCACTGGGCCCCGTAGCAACGCTACCCCTTTTTTACCCCCTGACCAACCCCTAGGAAGTACAGGGAAACCTGTGGAGAGGAACATGAAAAAACACAATTCTTTTTGCTTTTATAATTCTCTGTTCAAATAAAAAGACAAATTTTTTATGCATCTGGCCCGAATTTTTGAAGTTTTAAATGCTGCCCTATTTTTAAAATTTTTGTACGTGAGTCAAAGTGAAAAAAACATGATGAATGTCATTATATACTAGTGACTTCTATTTAAAAGTAACTTTTTGTTGATTGGGCTTCTGGGTCATGCACATGCAGCTTTTAAGTATAGTCACAGGTTTTGGTTACTAGTAAAATAGTATGCTACTAGTTAAGGACTCAAGCTGTATTGAGGCCTTCTATAAAAGCTCTTCTGAAAATGTAAATGAAAAGGAAATATTTTCCTGTGGAAATATATATTAAAATGTTACAGATTTTCTTTTACCTAATTTTAAAATTTTCCCCAAAGGTAATTATCCCATTATGTCCCAGAGAGAAATATTTTTCTCATATATGAATTGGCAATTTTGTCCAAATGAATTACTGAAAAAATCTTTAAACCAGTGAGTAGCTTTATGAGAGAGCTACCAGATAACCCGGGGTCAAAATTTCCAATACATATGCCACATTTGCATCTGTAGTTGGTTTTGTTAAAGAGGCAGATCATATCTATAAATCTAATTCATAAAAAAAAATGATGAAACTATAACATATACTAACTCTGTAATTTAAACCTCTCCAAGTAAGGGCTTTTTGTGTTTCAAGATTAAAATCTAATTTACAACAATTTTTTTTTACAAACAAAGCTTTGGGGGGTTTTACAAAATTCACTTTTCCCATGCCCTAAAACAAACCTGTTTTAAATTTATGCATAAAATTGTTTTTTTGTTTCTGGAAATTGCAGGTGTGGGAATGGATTTTAGGATTAATTCAAAATCAGATTTTCCCTTTGACCCCTGGGATTTTCCCCAAAAACCCCAAAGGGGTGACTTTTAATAAAGAGGCGCCACCACGTCAGTTTTAACACGCATTAAATGAGTGTTTAGTGCACCCAAGTGTATAAACCTGTCATAAATCTGGAGTGTGGTATACCTTTCATAACTAGCATCTTTTAGGCACATAACTTAGGCACTTTCAAATGGTCGGCCTGCTTTCAAACAACCGCCTACTTTGGTGTACAACAAATTTAAATCTATTTAGAATAGGGCTACAACAGTTTTTTGGCGCAAAATACACCCAAAAAATGGTGCAGACAAGATCTGACATGTCGCCCTAAATCTTTTTGTAGGGTATTGCTTATATCTTTATACTGTTTTTGGGCTGCCAAAATTTGATAAAGGGGAAAAATTTCTAAAATTTTTAATTTTTTTAATTTTAAATTTTTATTATCATTTAATGCCTTTTTTAGAAAGTTATGGTACATTTTGGGTTTTGGCCATCACAAAAGGGCAAAAATCTTTTTAAAAGGCCGTGGGGTTTTTTAAATTGAAAAATACTCTATTTAGGCATCATGCATGCAATAATTATCTGATATTGATGGCAACTATGTTTGAACCTTGTATAATTTAAAAATATTGAATTTTAAACCCGAAATTCTGTTTTTTTCTCTTTATGGGCCATTGGGGGATCACTTAATTTCCCGTGCAGTGCCCCGTTGGTTTTAATTTACCCCCCGTCCAAAAAAAAATGCTTTCTTTTTTTTTCCGCACAAAGCCCCTTTATTGGGGGGCCCATACACAGCTTTATTGTATGCATGTCCATTTTTTAGGAGGAAAAACTTATTGCAGACCCTTTCGGGATTTGCGTTTGGAAGACGCTGATATGACTTCATGGCAGTTGGGGAGGGACAATAAGGGACAAAACTTTTTAGAACAATTTTTATTGGGTTTTATCAATAAGTGGGAGGGATTTAAAAAAGGGGCAGGCGTTATTGTATCTGCCCCTTCCTATCTTTAGGTTTTCCGGGTATACTTTTTTTTGTCCCACGGGGGGGGCCAAATTTTTTCAACAAATTTACTAAAGGGCTACTTTTTAAATTTTTTCCTCTGTGTAGGGGACTACACCTATAGGTACAACCCCAAAAATTCAAAAGTCCCTTGATGAACCTTGCTCAGAAGAAATGTGTCAGAACTGTGCTAGTTATTTATTTACAGTGAAAGGGGTTTATGGGCGGGGTAAAACCCTTGTTTTGGAGGATGCTTGAAAAGGGAGAGAAATGAAGTTGAAATAAAAGGTTTTTTCTTTATCCACAATTTTTTTTTTACATCCCGGTGGGGGCCCTTAAAGAAATTTTTTAAAAAATATCAGGGAGAAGGGTTTAAAAATAAAAATTATAAAATTCCGCGAACCCAATTTAAAGGGGTTGAAAAATTTTAAAAATAAAATTTAAAAGGGAAAAAATTTTAAAAAGGGGAAATAAATTTTAAATTTTTCCCAAACCTTAATTGTTATTAAAAGGATCAAACCGGAAAATTTCTTCTCCCTTTTAAAACCTTTAAAAATGGGGAAAATGGCATTTTTTTAACTTAAAATTTTTGGGAAAAAAAATTTTTTTTAACCAAAAACAAATTAAAAGGGTTTTTACCCCAAAAAAAAGAAATTTTTTTTTCCTGCAGTGACTTTTTTCTCAGTACTCTAGTGTACATCCCATTTGTTTTTTCCTTTGTAATGTATAAAACATATGTACTAATGGTTGACTCCTTCTCCTTAGCAGGTGTGTGCCTCCTCAGGCCTCCTTTTCTACATGGACACTACAATGAAAAAAATAAGCCGACCCAAATATCATATTGCCCTTCTCTAGAGAGGTAACACGGAAATCTGCCTTGGAACTGGCAAAAAATTTCTCTGTAACCAATATATCTGTATCAATAGAAATTTTATCATCTTAGGTAGAATGATAGATAGACAGTAGACTAGAAAACTAGAGGATAGATAGATGTTAGATTAGATGAATAGATCGATAATAGATTTATAAAAGATTACATGACTATATATAGTATAAATATAGTGAAGAAAATAAGTATTTGATACACTGACGATTTTGCCGGTTTTCCCACCTACAAAGAATGGAGAGCTCTGTACTTTTTATTGTAGGTACACTTCAACTATGAGAGACATCCCGAAAATCCAGAAAATCACATGGTTTTTAAATAATTAATTTCCCTTTTAATGCATGAAATAAGTATCTGATCACCTATCAACCAGCAAGAGTTCTGGCTCTCACAGACCTGTTGGTGTTTCTTTAAGAAGCCCTCCTACTCTGTACTCATTACCTGTATTAATTGCACCTGTGTTGAACTTGTTACCTGTATAAAGGACACCTGTCCACACACTCAATCGATCACACTCCAACCTCTCCACCATGGCCAAGACCAAAGAGTTGTCTAAGGACACCAGGGATAAAATTGTAGACCTGCACAAGGCTCGGATGGGCTACAGGACAATAGGCAAGCAGCTTGGTGAGAAGGCCACAACTGTTGGCGCAATTTAAGAAAATGGAAGAAGCACAAGATAACTGTCAATCTTCCTCAGTCTGGGGCTCCATGCAAGATCTCATCCTTTGATTCTGAGAACGGTCATGAATCAGCCTAGAACTACATGATAGGACCTGGTCAATGACCTGAATAGAGCTGGGACCACAGTCTAAAAGATTACCATTAGTAACACACTATGCCATCATGGATTAAAATCCTGCAGAGTACCAAAGGTCCCCCTGTTCATGTCAGGACATATCCAGGCCCATTTGAAGTTCGCCAATGACCATCTGGATGATCCAGAGGAGGCATGGGTAAAGTACATGTTGTCAGATGAGACCAAAATAGAGCTTTATGGTATCAACTCTACTCGCCATGTTTGGCGGAAGAAGAAGAATGATTACAACCCCAAGAACACTGTCCCAACTGTGAAGTATGCGGTGGAAACATCATATTTTGGCAGTGCTTTTCTGCAAAGGGAGATAGGACGACTGCACCGTATTGAAGGGAGGATAAATGAGGCCATGTATCGTGAGATTTTGGACAACAACCTCCTTCCCTCAGTAAGAGCATTAAAGATGGGTCATGCTTGCGTCTTCCGGCATGAAGCTCTACCAGGGCAATTAAGAAGTGGAAATCCCTGCTGCAGTGTGCAAACATGGTCAAAAAATGCAAATTCATTATTTAAAAATCATACTATGTGGTTTTCTGGATTTGTTTTTATATTCTTTCTTTCACACTTGAATTGTAACTATGATAAAAATTATAGACCTCTCCATTCTTTGTAGGTGGGAAAACTTATGAAATTGCCTGTGTATCAAATACTTATTTTCTCCAATGTAAATAAATTAGACATATAGATAGAGGAGAAATAGATTGCTAGATGATTGATTCGATTTTTATTTTTTTAATAAATTAGATTAAAAATAGGTTATAGATTATTTAACCAGCTACGTGAAATATAGATAGATAGATAGATAGATAGATAGATAGATAGTAAGACAATAGATTAGATGAATAAATAGATAACAGATAAATAGACAGACACAGACAATATATTAGTTGAATAGATAGATGCTAAATTAGATTAATAGATAAAAATAGATACATACAAAGGTACATACATGCATAGAAGAAAGAAATCATACATTTTTATTCCTATGCATACAGAGTCCCTTTGAGTTAAAGGGAAAAAAGACCAATACCTGTGCAGTGTCTTTATTATGTTCTTTGTGTCCATTATATTCATGGCAGAACTTTATCTGAGTATAAAGGTAGGCTACATCACTCAGTGTATTTAAGACCCAGTGCTTCTTTGTTTCCTGGCACTCATCCAGATCTTTAGATTTTATGTATAGACTTTCTTCTTCTCGGGATGTACTCAGTTCTAAAAAGAAAAATCACAGTGACTGTGCGGAAAGTGTGCCCAAGAAACAAATATACTGTCCATTACGCATAATTACTTATATAAATATATTTATGACTTAAATAAGAATATATATATATATATATTTATATATATAATATATATATATTTTTTATATATATATATATATATACAAGAAAGGCAGCACACCTAAAAAACTCTGAAAAAGCGGGGTGCCAGCAGAAAAAAGAAGCCAGGTGAAGGCTTCCAAACAGATAAAAAACTAGAAAAATTCCGCAGCACTCATCAGGTAAGGTGAAAAAATATAAAACAATTTATTCCCACATGTCACAAAGCGACGTTTCGGTTCCGGAATTTTTCTAGTTTTTTATATATATACATACATATATCCGGGTATACAATAAACAGCTATTATTTGTATCTCACGTTGATATATACATGTAAGGTGCTGAACAGATATATATTTTAATGTAACTCAGCTAAATAATGTTGTTTGATAGTAGGAAGCATATATAATATATTTATACATACATATAGTCCCCGGGTTACAAATAAGACAGGCTCTGTAGGTTTGTTCTCACGTTGCATATATACATGTAAGGTGCTGGAACAGATATATTTTTTAAATGTAACTCCAGCCAAAAAAATTGTTTGTTTTTGATAGTACGGGGAAGCATTAACATAGCTGTAATGTTTGTTTTGTTATCAGCGCTGTGTTCAGTAGATTTTTCCTCAATTTCTTTCCTTCAAGGAAACAAAATCTATTGATACATATGCCCCATTGCTTCCCCTTCTTCACAGAATATTAACCACTACGCTCTGCTGATTTATTATTGTACTCCCCTCGAATTTATGAAGAAGACACCTTTCTTAGCTATAGTCAATTAGCTGGTGCTTGTGAATGAAAGACTGGTCATAGTTTTGTTCATGTATCTGAAGAATACTGTTACCTACTTGCCAGTTATTAATTATCTACTCGCCCATTGCTTCACAGTGTCTAGTAGAATACATTTGAAGGACTACTTTAAGAAGTAGGGGCTATGATGAATACACTATCTCTAAGGCGTTTCAAAAAGCCGTAACAAAAGATAGAAGTGAGCTTTTGATAAATAGGCGGAAAGATAAAAAATTAGATAGATGTATTTTTTCATTTCAATTTAGTCCCCTAGCAGATTTTATAAAGGACACAATCTGTAGGCACTGGCACATGTTACAGAATGATGATTCGTTGAAAGAAAAAACACATCAGTTACCAATAATTTCTTTTAGAAGATGTACAAATTTGAGGGATGAACTTGTTAAGAGTAGAGTTCAACAATTAAAAAGTACCTGGTTAAATAAGATCATACCACAAGGGAACCATAGATGTGGAAATTGTTCATATTGTAAATATATGAATATTGATCCTGTGCTGAAGATGGGGGGTATGGAGTATGAAGTTAAACAGTTTATTACTTGTAGATCAGATTTTGTTGTATATGCAATGTGGTGTTCTTGTGGATTTTTCTATATTGGTAAGACGATAAGACCTCTATTTAAACGTATACGTGAACATCTATACTCCTTGAAAACAGGTAAGGGAGTCCCACGATTTATTAGTCATATGAAGGATATACATAATAATGATACGTCGGGTATACGTTTTGCAGGTATACAACGGGTGTTTTCACCCGCTAATGGAAAGGATCGGCACACACGGCTGTTGCAGTGTGAGGCCGAGTGGATTCTAAGTACCGAGGCACTAGGGAGACTAGGCTTTAATGATAGGAATGATTTGTCTTCTTTCTTGTGAGCAAAACAAGTTGTAATGTGATGTTTTTAATTGTTATTTTGTAAAGGGTTAAGTGTGTTACATTGTGTGAGCTGTGGGGTCATGTGACCTATCAGTGGGAAATTTAAATGGGTGATGACGTGTTTTCCCACAAGGCCTAGAGGAAGCGTGTGTGAACGCCGTGAACGCCGTTGCCTGTTAAGCTACTGTGTATCCAGTGTTTGTCCCTCCACATGGAGTTATTGCCGCAATAAAGAAGGACTTTTAAGGACGTGGTGAGTGCCGTGAATTCCATTCTTTATCCTAGTTCTACTTATAATTCCCGTGACTCACAATAACTGGTGGACTAATACACTAGTAAAGGTTTTATTAGAGAGTGATGAGAGAGGGATGAGTGATGCTCTTGCTCTAATTAAATAATCATTTAAAAATCAAAGGCCTATGTTCCAGCATAGTGGCCTTTAATTTAAAGAAGTTTTCCACTTTGGACAATTCCTTCATGTGAAAAGGATCTATTTACAGTAAGTTTATCCCACAGTGTCCTACTACTGGGACCCCAAGTGATCAGCTATAATCTATGGGAAAACCTGGCGGTAAGTTTTCAGTTTTCCTGCAGTGACACCACAGGAGAAATGAAGCATTGCACAGGCCTGCTCACTCAATGTGTGTTGTCTGCCAGGGCAGGGCAGGACAGGTTCTCCAAAGAGAAAGAAGTAGGGTAAATAGAAAGGGATTTCCTAAACTGGAGAATCTACTTCATGGAGCAAGGGATGGGGAGAACTGTATAATCACCAGATGATTAATAAATAGCTAATTTCCCTTTATCTTCAGATGGATTACATGTAGCAGGTGAAACAAGTTTTGAACACATCGCCAATTTTCTAAGTAATGTAAGAAATATAGACCTTGGAACAGTGAAAGACTTCTAATATGGTATATTTGATATATTATGTATATAAGGTAGTTCACTTGTGCGAATATACTGTATATTGGTTTTCATGAGAGAAGGTCTTGGAATGTAAAATATCTCATTCAAGTGCTAACTGGAGGTAGAACAAAAGAGGGGAGAAAGCACAGAGTGCAGGCAGCCAATCACAGCAAAGGGGGCATGGTCTGACCTCCAGCTGCTAATTTAGTTGTAGACACACACAGATTAGCTCATATCTGCTATAGTAAATGATTTAGGTAATACAAACCAATTGCAAAAGTTCTTATTTTTACTGTCGCCATCATTACAGATATGTTCTTTGTAGTGAGAAAGCCCCTTTAAGTGTGCGAAGGCCTTGGATTGCAATATATGTTTTAATGAATTGTAACTATTATTATTACTCTCTGCTGCCTTCTGGCCTCCAGATAGTATATTCTCCCAATATCTCACAGACTATATTCTCCCAATATCTCACAGGCTTTTTTAAATGTTGTTGAGCAAACTTTAAATGTGCTTGAACATGTTTTTTTTCAGCAATGGAGTTATGCATGGTAAGCGTATGTACAGGCCATAGAGGTTGAGTGCATTAATTAAAGAATTGTACTCGCTGATTCTGGCTTCTGTTCCAATTTTGGATTATGGCCCCATAAGTGCTCACTGGGACCTTCAGTAGTTTAAAAATTCTTCTGTAACCAATGTCATCAGTATGTTTTGCAACAATAAGGTTGCGAAGGTCTTGAGATAGCTCGCTGGTTTTATCCATCATGATATAGTTGTAATCAGAAGTTTACATACTCTATATAAAAAGACACATATGCATGTTTCTTGTGTGGCACCTTGGTAATAGGCCATAAGTTGCTAGCTAATATTATTTTTCACTAAGTGGCAGAATTGCTTTCTAATTACTGATAGATATCAGCTGGTGTCATGACTTTCCATGGCTTTTTGCAATTCTCTTTCTTCAGTTTTTTTTTTCTTTGCCTGTGCGGATGGTTTTTTACCAACATGTGTTGAAAATTTTATGTCAATGGCAACTTTAGAAATATATTTACTTAGAAAATTGGTGATGTGTTCAATACTTATTTCACCTATTTGTAACTATTTTCTTAAGACTATTTTTTAATGAAGAATTGAATACTTTTTAACAAAATTTGACTACTAGCTTTTGATTTAATAGAAGAACTCCTATACTTTAAAAAGGTACACACCAGTTTTTTGGAGAACCTCTTTAACATAGAGTACCCGCTTTTAAAGAGGCTCTGAAGCAGCTAAAGTAAGTGGTATGGTACAATGTAATGTATGGTGTGTTGTTCAAGCTGTTTTAGACTCACTTTGAGAGAAGAATGGGGCTGATTTATGTCAATTAATATCTATTGAGTGTCATGAAGCTCCAGCTATGTGGAAAGAACATACTTGACTGGAAAGAAAAATGAGCACCAACCACAAGCAGAAGGAAACAAATGTGTGTAGGTAACATTACTCTGTAATTCAACATTGGATTAAACCTCACCACCCTTTTTGTTATAATTAAAAAAAGTCAATGAAAAATGTTGGTTGACATGCATTTTACATTGGTATTTAGTATAGTAATCTGTACGAAACTTGTGAATATTTCTGGAAAATAGTAACTATTGCATACTTCTCTTTTCTGCTACAGCTTCCTCTTCGGAGACAGTTTTGTTTATCACCACCCGCCGGGCCCCAGCACTGTGTATCTCTTTTCTCCTTGTTATAACTACATTTAAGTTCTCCATTGCTGCCCACAGGTGATGTTGAAGAGATTCTTTTATGCTGTTTACAAGCTGTGGAAGCCAATTCTCCACAGGGCCACTACATTCAAGAGGCTGCAACAACACAAAAAGCAGGTTACCAGCAAGGTCCTGGTCAGGAGTCCTTCTAAGTATCTCAGCATGTAGTTCGTAATCATACTGACATCTTCTTTGATCAGTATAACGTAATCTTATATAAGTGATGTCTTTAATAAAATATCTACACCACACAGAGAAACTAGCAAAAGTTCAGAATACTGAGCTGCAGTTTGAAAAAAATATTCTTTGAGGATTTTCTCTAACACAGACATCACGCAATGGATCAGTTATTTGTACTGGAAATTGGTGCTTTGTTCTAACAAATCGTGCCGGTAAGGCCAGAGCTTGAGACTGCAGCATGACCTCAGGGTTTCCCAATGGAGCTCTAGTCTACAGCGTTTAAGCTAACATCTCAATAATAAGTATGTGTAACAAGATTTCCGAATGACATTTTAATTTGTAAGATTCAGTTATTATTTCTCCACTGGTTTGTACAAATGAATAACCTTACTACAATACAATGATAGAGATTACAAACAATGACATGCTATATATTTTTATTAAAGGGGTTGTTTTCTATAAAATATTGTTTCTATTCCAATCAACCAAAATCTGATCCAATTTCCTTAACTTTATTTCACCAAATGTTAAAATGAAACAATGCATATAGCTCCACATTGTTTCCTTTGTTCTCCCTTTACTGTGTCCACTTCAGTAGTGCTGACACATGTATAAAGTTGTGATTCTGCCACTATATGTGCCAGGTCTTTGATACAGAATGATTCCTGGTGTGGTTAGAAGTTGTGTCAGACTGGGATGCCTGGTGCCCACAAGTGGAGTTAATTTTTAGGGCCACCAGTGAAGTTAACTCTGGGCCCATGAGTGGAGTTCATTCTTGGGGCCTACTCTACAACTATTATATAGTGCTGCAAATACTACACATGACTTTTTGCATTCTGCTTCTTGTTTTCTACCTTTCTTTCTCTGCCTTTCTCCCAGGCCTGCCACACCCAGAGAACCATCTGGTATATTTTAATCTGTGTAATTCATCAGCTTGTGGGAGAGATATTATTAACATTGCATTTGGGCTCTACAGTGAGAGAGTAGAATCAGACTTTAAATGCTAAAAGAAGCAACATTACTAGGTACAGTGTTGCATCCTACTCACAATCTATACACACAGCCTAAAAACTGCTTTGTTTAAAAAAGAAAAGATTAAGGGTGACATGTATGAATGAGGCATTTTTGGGGCATATCTTGCAATACAAAAATCCACGTTTGGCTCCTGCATGGATTTGAACCTAGGACCCCTATACTGAAAGGCAGAAGTGTTAGCCACTTAGCTACATTGTAACTGCTAAAAATCCACATGTTTGGCTTCTGCAGTGATTTGAATCTAGGACCACTATGCTGAAAGGCAGACATGCTAGCCACTCAGCTAAATTGTAACTACTCACTATATCTAGCACTATAAAAATCCATCTTTGGCTCCTGCAGGGATCTGAACCTTGGACCCCTATACTGAAAGTCAGAAGTGTTAGCCATTTAGCTACATTGTAGCTACTAAAACTCCACGTTTGGCTCCTGCAGTGATTTGAACCTAGGACCACTATGCTGAAAGGCAGAACTGCTAGCCACTCAGCTATACTGCAACTACTAACTATATCTTGCGCTATAAACCAGTCATATGCCAGAACTTGCGCATATGGCACTTTCAGGTATGGCACTTTTGTATGCAATAAAGATATGCTTCATTATACCCCAAATATATGCTATGCGCCAAAGATATGCTATACAAGGCATACCACACACCAGATTTATGAACCCACATATGACAAGTTCATACATACTATCACATTCTACCCACAAGTTTCATACATGTCACCCAAAGTGATTTACAGTATAACATATTTAGTGGTCACTGGCATTTTAATGACCCAGTATTTGTTAAACAGGCCTTACACATTTTGGCATGACCAGCTGACAAACTTTTGTGTATGGTGTCTCCCAGATCTCTTCTGACAGATGATGTTGGGTACAGAAAGATTTGTAATTCTGATATCCACTGCCCTATCCTTTTGCTGTCAGGGAGATAAGCCAGCACTAAAAGGAGTCTGTCAGTGGCTTTCCTACTCTCTCATCAAGCAGAATGCATTTACAGTCGCCTAAGCCATGCTATGACTAAGATCTTGCTAGTTAGAAATCCGTAAGCACATGTGGATTTTTCCTAAATGGATCTATAAATTGATTTTTGTACTGACTTGGTGGAATAAAATTTTGGACTTTAATTAAATTTGAAGTAGATATTACTTAACGACCAGATACGTCAAAACCAAACTGAATGAAATAGAAGAAATAAGCAAACAAAGTTGTCACAAAAAATTAACTAAAATCACGTAGGTAAGTGATAAATAAACAATATATAACAAGTTACAATTAAAATGAATTTGCAGGAAATTTAGACCACTTCATTCATCTGATTAATGTCAGACAGCAGTATACACAATCATATCATGTCTCAGAGACAACTACAGTAAACTATATCGATTTTTACTGAACTACAGTAATACTCAATTTTATAACTAAAATTTTAACAAGCTTACCTTGGTAAGATATAGTTTCTCTCCAAAGAAACTTCTGACACCCAAAATGTGGTGGCTGTCTTCTTCAGAGATTGTTTGATAAATAAGGCTTTGCACATGCTTGAATATCTTGACAATATAACCACTTATAACATCCAGGTCATATCCTGTTATAAACAGAGAAACATTTATCTACACTAGGCACATATTTATGTATCTTTATGTATCTATACTTGTGTGTGATTACTGGCTTCATGGTTCCATCAAGTTGTCTCCGGCCCTGATGGACAGAATAGTGTAACCTTCTATGCCTTTCTGCCCAGTAAAAATAACAAGAACATGACAGACCCATGAAGTTACATGGATCCATTAGGATCTGTTATAAAGATATAATAACAAATGTCATATCTGTCAAGTGTTTTGTGAAAATAAAACCTTTTATGCCATTGTGAAAAGAGGTCTGTGTCATTTTTTTTGATAATAAAAAATAACGAAATTAATACAACCCCAATTCTACAATATTTGGGGCACTGAATAAAATGTGGAGAAAAACTGGATGCAACGATGCTCTTATAGCCATATTTTATTCAAAATAGAACATAGAACACATATCAGAAGTTGAAAGTAAGACATTTTTCCATTTGATTTTAAAAAAAATTATTCATTTAGAAAATGATGATATCATAAAAAAGCTGCAACACCATTCTAGGTTGGATGTGGTTTAGCATTGTCTTGCTAAAGTTTGTAAGGCCTTCCCTGAAAGGGACATTGTCTATATTGTCTAATTTTTATTCATCTGACCACAGAATAGTTTTCCATTTGCCTCAATCCGTTTTAAAAGAGCCTCAAATTAACTGTGGTCCAGAGAAGACTGCAGCATTTCTAGACTGTGTTGACATATGGCTTCTTCTTTGCATGATTGAGATTTAACTTGTATTTCTGGATTACACAGTACACGGTGTTCACATACAATTATTTCTAGTTGCTCCTTTGCCCAAGCAGTGATTTGCATGACAAATCATGCCTGTTTTAATTGCCTGAGGGCCTGCAGATCATGAGCATCCAATATTGACAATCAGCCTTGTCCCTTGTCTTCTCTGAATCTTTTGATGTTATTATGTACTCTAAATGGTGGGATGTTCAAAGTTTTTGCAATTTTATGTTGGCTACATAGCCAGCAGGTGTTAGCTGCTAATTGCAATTAACACTCACCGGTTACAGCATGGGATGATGCCGGTGCCATCCCATGCTGTTTAAACCATCTTTGCTGCAACGTTTAAATCAATGAGAAATGCTGCTGAGCACCGCTCCTCATTTCCATTGGGGCCCCCACAGCGAAATCACAAGCCCAGATCGCTTAACATGACAGCTGGAAGCCTTTGTGAAGGCTTCCATCACCCCCATGTTTTCAGTTTCACTACTTTCTGCCCAGGCAGGAAGTAGTAAAGCCACCATCTTTGTACATACTAATGCATGGTATTACGTATAAGTGATCGCTTCCCCTAGTGGTTAAGCACCCTTAAGGGACCTAAAGTTAAAGTAAAAAAAAAAGTTTTAAAGTGTAAAAAAGAAAAAAAATTAAATGTTCACACCAACCCCCTTTTGCCATTTTACAAATAAAAAGATAAAACAATACAAAAGTTACACATATTTGGCATCGCTGCATTCAAAAAGTCTGATCTATTAAAATATAACATCTTTAATCCCATATGCTGAACACCGTAGGAGAAAAATAATTCCAAATGCCAAAATTGTGTTTTTTGCGTCACTTCACGTCCCCTAAAAATTGGAATAAATTTAATCGAAAAAGTCGCATGTATTTCAAACTAGTCCATTTCAGCCCTTAAAAAATTCCCCCTCATTTAAGTCCATAGGTGTTAGTACAAAAAAGTTATTGGTCGCAGAAAATGGCGCCGCTGCGCAAATTTCAAAAATAGAAAGTGTTTGGAATTTTTTTACGGTACCAAACCATAATGAAAACTGTACATGTTTGGTATTGTCGAATTCATATCAAATTGTAAAATACAGATAACACAGAATTTTTCCCAAAGATTAAACGCTGTAAAAACAAAACTCCCGCAAACATGGCGCAAGTAAATTTTTTTCCCATTTTGTCCCCACTCCCCCCTCCTGCAATTTTTTTGCAGTTTCCCAGTATATCCTATGGTATGATGAATGACACCATCAGAAAGTACATCTTTTAAAACAAAATAAAAGCCCTCATATGTATATGTAGGTGTAGAAATAAAAAATTCATTGCTTTGGAAAGTCGAGGAGGGAAAAAAGAGCTTGACAAAAAACACAGGCTCCATCAGGAAGGGGTTAAACACAGTTTATCACAGATTGATAAATCTCTGACTATCTCTGTTTCTGAGAGACTCTGCTTCACTAACTTGTTCTATGGAACCCCAAATAATATTGTCCAAAAATTAACATATTTTTTTAAAAATTCATAAATGGCATCCCTCAACTCATTGGTGGCTTGGACACCCAACTAGTCGTTTTACCTCCCATCCTCCATGTAAATGAATGTTCAGTCTTTAGTAATATTTACCCGATACTGAACAGCTCAGGGAAGCCAAAGACAAAATCTAAAACATTCTAAGAAGCTCTGATTCAAGGTATACTGTATATCTGACTCTACTATCAAGCATAGCACTGCCAAAGCAGTTTTAAGCTGAGAGTAAGTAAATATTCAACCTAAAGTTATTTTGAACTGAAATGAGAATCTAATTGTTGCTAAGCCACAGCAGAAAATACTAGGAATAGCAATGGTTGTTGCAGATCCATGTCAATACCTAAAACTGCCAAATTGTAATAAATCACTTTAGATTAAAAAAATCTAATATTCAGCTCCATGCAGGTGGAAAATGAATAACACACGCTTGGAATAGCACCATTCAGTAGTTCAGTACAGCACGATACCTCATTGTTCATAATTACATTAAAAAAGATGGATCAGTAATTGACATAATACCATTGTTGATAATCATATTAGATTGAAAGATAGAGTATTGTGACTGACAGATCACCACTGTGAACAAGCTGAAGCCTTCTGTTACCCCGCTGACACCATCAGCTGTTGTTTGTGCATATGCAGAGTTTGATGTCGGGATCCAACAGAAAAAGCTAGCGGGAATTTGCTGCAAATGCTGAGGAGGGAACATCCTGAATTACAAATTAACATATGTAACTCCAGAGTGACCTGAGATGCCTTTTGATGCTTTATTTATGTTCATAATTAAGAACGAGAGAGAATTAAATGCTGGGAAAAATTACAGAAGGAATAAAATATGTGCAGTTTGATGAAGATCATGCTGCTCGGAACAATTAACCACTGATATTGGAACACAGACAGATTGGCTTTATTGTCAGTTAAAATTCAGAAGCACCTGGTGACTTGAGATATCAAGGCTTCTTTCACTGTACAGAGAATTATCATTTCATCCAGAATAAACAGCGCCAAGATTAGACAACAAGCAACTACTGTCTTATTTTACACAATCAATTGACTATTGCCTAGTATTTATTACAGACAAAACCTGCATTTGTAGCTGAAGCTGAACAAGCTGAACAATAACTCAGCACCAGGGCCGGGACAAGGCGTTTTGGTGCTCTAGGCAAGTACGGCCAATGACGCCCCCTCTCTCCAAAAAAATGGTGCCCCCTTGCACTTATTCCTCTCCCCCTTGCACTAATTCCTCTCCACTCTGCACCAGTTTCTCTCCCCCACGCTGCACCAGTCCCTCTCCCCTCTGCTCCAGTCACTCTCCCTTCTGCACCAATTACTCTCCCCTCTGCTCCAGTTACTCTCCCCTCATCTTCAGTTACTCGACCCTCTGCACCAGTTACTCGACCCTCTGCTACAGTTACTCTACCCCTATGCTCCAGTTACTCTCCCCCTCTGCACCAGTCGCTCTCCCCTCTGCACCAGTCCCTCTCCCTACTGCACCAGTTACTCTTCCCTATGCAACAGTAACTCTCCCCCTGCTTCAGTTACTCTCCCCCTCGGCACCAGTTACTCTCCCCCTATGCTCTAGTTACTCTCCCCCTTTGCACCAGTCCCTCTCCCCTCTGCTCCAGTCACTCTCCCTAATGCACCAGTTACTCCCCCCTCTGCACCAGTTACTCTCCCCCTCTGCACCACTCTCCCCCTCTGCACTAGTTGCTCTCCCCCCTGCACCAGTCCCTCTCCATACTGCACCAGTTACTCTTCCCTATGCAACAGTAACTCTCCCCCTGCTCCAGTTACTCTCCCCCTCTGCACCAGTTACTCTCCCCTCTTCACCAGTTACTCTCACCCTATGCTCTAGTTACTCTCCCCCTTTGCACCAGTCCCTCTCCCTAATGCACCAGTTACTCCCCCCTCTGCACCACTCTCCCCCTCTGCACTAGTTGCTCTCCCCTCTGCACCAGTTACTCTCCCCCTCTGCACCAGTTACTCTCCCCTCTGCACCAGTTACTCTCCCCCTCTGCACCAGTCCCTCTCCCCTCTGCTCCAGTCACTCTCCCTAATGCACCAGTTACTCTCCCCTCTGCACCAGTTACTCTCCCCCTCTGCACCAGTTGCTCTCCCTTCTGCACCAGTTACTCTCCCCCTCTGCACCAGTTACTCTCCCCCTCTGAACCAGTCCCTCTCCCCTCTGCTCCAGTCCCTCTCCCCTCTGCACCAGTTACTCTCCCCTCTGCACCAGTTATTCTCCCCCTCTGCACCAGTTACTCTCCCCCTCTGCACCAGTTACTCTCCCTCTCTGCACCAGTTACTCACCCTCTCTGCACCAGCTACTCTCCCTCTCTGCACCAGTCACTCTTCCTCTCTGCACCAGTTACTCTCCCCCTCTGCACCAGTCCCTCTCCCCTAATGCACCAGTTACTCTTCCTCTCTGCACCAGTTACTCTCCCCCTCTGCACCAATTACTCTCCCCCTCAGCTCCAGTTACTCCACCCCTGCTCCAGTTCCTCTCTTCCCTTCACCAGTTCCTCCCCCACTCATTAAGCACTCTCCAGTGAGAAGAGCTGCCCATCTTCTTACTTCCACACTGAGTGTTAGGGAGAGGGAGCCAAAGCTCTGCCCACTTTCCCCACCATGCACTGCTCTGGCAGCTTTCTGTCATTTGACAAGAAGCTGATAGACCAGCGCAGGGAGGTGAGGAGAGTGTACAACCTCCCCTGCGTACTCCAAACTGCTGCCCCTGCTCCCTCCCTGTCCCCCCAGGTGAAGGTAAATTGCTGCCCCTCCTGCTCAATGAAGGTGGTAGCAGTGACTGGCCGGCACCTGCTATGTATGGAGCCAGCTCAGCTCCTGAGCCGGCTCCATACCTGCGCCCCCTAGTGACAGGAAGAGGTATGGCGCCCTAGGCGATCACCTACCTCTGCCTACCCATCGTCCCGGCCCTGCTCAGCACCATGAATAGCACTACTTTTACACATCTAGATACACTCATTAAAGAAAATTTAAAATAATATTTTTGCCTGTATATCCTATTCACTAGGTTCTTCAGGACACGTCTGTAATTTGTGTACTGTATATTTTGCAGGTATAACATTTACTTTCGCTTTTCTTTCCAGTTAGAGTTCCCTGAAACCTGTTTTGGGGTTTTCAAAAACATAGCAGAAGCAACACCTGTGATTTTTACAGTAGAGATGGCAAACTGATGTCAACTCAGATATGCTTGACATATCAATAAACTCATCTTTGGAACATAGTGCTAGAAAATAATGAAAGAGTCCTTTACTATATGTCTTTTAGACAGCAATGAGAATGAGGACTTCTGTCCCTCAGTAAAAAGGCTGGAAAGCTGTTCTTTCTGATATTTTATTTGGCCAATTGTAGTTTAAATACAATAATTTTAAGGAATTTTTCATAGGTTTAAATAGGCCTCCAAGATAGTAGAGATGGGATTAAATATTCATTGAAATCATCTTTATATATTGTTGTCATGGATGTCCATGATTGGTCTGTTGAATTATTAACTGCTATTTGAGCTAAACAACAGATATAGGTGGATAAAGCTTTTGTGAAGGAAAATACATTAAATCAACTTAAAAAACACTTCAATATTTTGGAGATATCATACTTTATAAACATGGCCAATGTAATTTGCAAAGCTTAGGGTGATGTTCCCATCCGGTGATTTCCTTCTCTCCGGGTCCTGTGAATAAAATATCTCTCCCTGTTTATAAATTTTCTATTAAACTTACAATACTGTTTATTAATCTGAGCCCAGCAGGAAACACAAAAATCACTTTTGCTCAACAAAACCAGGATCTCTGTGAAATTGTTTTAAGCATCTCGGTGTGATACACTTAGTGGATACAGATATGTCAGATAAAGAATTAAAAAGAAATAAATACAAATTTAAAAAAATGGGATACATACCAAAAGCATACAATGGGTTAGTTGGGAAAACCGGGCCCAAGGTTTAAAAAAAGAGTCTTGTGAAAAAACCCTGTCGCTTTTTGTTCCAAGTGAAGTCGGACAGCGCGTTGTAAGCTGCCAGTTTAAAATTTTAACATCTCAAGCAAAAAACAATTTAAACTTACCCAAAAAAAAAATATTATTTTTCGTCCAAAAAAAATAATAATAAAACGGGAGGTTTTTTCCCGGGGGCATTTTGTAATTTTTGTTTTTTAAAAACTAACTAAAATTCCAGATTATTGCTAAATAATTATTTTAAACATCTGTGGTTTTTAAAGGCATAGCTGAGAAAAATTACAGGCCCTTTGTCTCTGAGTTTTGCCAAGTTTTTGGGGAAAGGGGGCCTTTTGTTTTTGAACTAAAGCAGCCACCTTCAAGCATTTCACCTAGACAGAGATAGAGCAAAGGCTAACTACCTGAGTCAGGATCAGTGTGAAAAGGGGGAGGGCCAAGACCAAAACCAAACCCAAACTCCAATATTATACCCTTTCAGATTTTTTATGAAAAAAGTGTATTAAAATATTTTAGATTATATTTTTTCCACAAAAAACCCCGTTTTTTATATTGGGCCAAACCAACAAAACCTTTTAAAAATTGGGAATTTTTCCAAACCCAAGATTTGTGTGTGTGATTTTTAACTTTACTTTTTTACACTTTTAACCGCATTATGTATATTTTAAATTTTTGCATTTTGGCAATTCCTTTTTTTAAAAAGCTTTTTTTAAATACAGGGTTTTTCGTTTAAGCTGGTTTTAAACACAGCATTTTGATATATTTTGTAATGGCATTTTCTATGTTTTTGTGCATTTATTGGAGGGTTCATGGGGGTCAAATGCAGGAACCAGTGGGTTTTTTCCTTTTAATTTTTAGTAGGGGAAAAATTTAAAAAAATCTTTTCCCAAAGACCTTTTTGTTTTTGGGGGATTTTTTTTCCCTTTAATTTTTTTGCTAATTGATGTTTTTCCCTTTTTTTAAAACTAATTAAAGGAGATTTCTTTACTACAATAAATTGAATTTTTAAACCCGTAGGGAAAAAAGGGAAATGAAGACAATTTCTAAATACTTTTTGGGTGTTCCCATTTTGCTTTTTCAGGGGGAAAAAAAAAGAAATTTTTTTCCCCCTTTGTGGGAAAACAAGTTTTGTCTGTTTAAACCCACCCCCTCCATTTCTGTCCCTTTTTTCTGAATTTTTTCCCCCAACCAAAACTGAATCCCTCCCTTGAAATCTCATCTTTAGCACAAGGGAAAAAGTTTTTTTAATCAAGTTAAAAGAAAACTTTTTTTACATTTTGACTCTAGAGCCTTGGGGCAACCACACTTTTCCGAATCCTGCATGGCCCCCTAAAGTCAAAAATCAGCAGAAATAGCAAGACAATAAGCCAATCACTCTATTTTTAAAAAACCCCCAGCCAACTGAGTTTTTTAAAACTGCCTGTGGGGTGTGAAAAAAGCATTGGGGGAAAAAACTCCTTTAAATCTTTGGGGGTTCTTTCATTTGGATTTCTTTAAAAGGATTTTAAAATAAAAGGGGGGAAAAAAAAAGTGGGCCAAAAAAAAAAATGGCCACCAAAAACATTTTTAAAAAAATCCCCTTAAAACAATTGAAAAGCATTGGCCCGCTTTACATCCATTTTTTAAATTTTCTAAAAAAAAATGTGTTGTAAAAGATCCCATTTTTTAAAATTTTAAATATATATAAAATTAAAATAATATTTTAAAATTTTTATAAATTTTATATAAAATATATAATATATATAAAATAATTATATATAAAAATTGTAAGGGGCCAAAAGAGGGAAAGGGGGTTTTCAAGGGGTGTAAAATCCCGGGCCCCCTTTTCCTGGGAATTCCCCTTTCAATGTCCAAACACCAAAAGCCCCCAAGGAAGGAGACTTTTGGGGAATGGAAGGCTAAACTTCAAAGGTTGTTTGACAGTTTTAAAACTGTCCCACATAAAGTTTTAAAAATTCGTAATATGTTGTAATTGGGGTTTAGCCATTTTTCCCGGGGCGGCCTTTCATTGGGAGTGAGCATAAGCAGGGGGGTGCTCATTCCCATGGGCTTTCCCCCCGGGGTTTTTCCTGGAGTTTAAAAATTTAGCATAAAACTTACTAAGGTGGTTACAACCCCTGGCACCTTCAAGCCTTGGGTTAAATCCTGCTGGAAAAACCCCAGGGGGAACTTCAGAAAAGAAAAAGTAAGCTTACCTCCCTTTTTGTTTAGAAACCCCAAAAGGGGAGGCTTTTTGTTTTTTTTGTTTGTGTTTTTGCATCCTTGCCCCGTTTAACTTTCCCGTTTGCTGCTAAATAAAATACAGAAGCCCTGTATTTTTCCCCCTGGGAAAACGTCCTTTCTCTGCCTAAAACACTGAGTCAAGATCCCAGAGCCCTAAAGCCCCAATATATATTATATTATAATAATTAAATATATATAAATATATATACACTCCACCGGCCACTTTATTGGGGAAAACCCATGAGTAAAGGGTTGGACCCCCTTTTGCCTTCAGAACTGCCTCAATTTCTTTCGGACCATAGATTCAACAAGGTGCGGGAAGCATTCCTCAGGATTTTGGTCCTATTGACATGATGGCAATCACACGTTGCCGCAGATTTGCGGCTGAAATCCATGAAGCAATCCCCGTTCCACCACATCCCAAAATGCTCTATTGGATTGGACTGGTGACGGGGAGGCCTTTTTGAGTACAGTGAACTCATTTTTCTTTCAAGAAACCAGTCGAGAGTTCCAGCTTTAGAAAGGCGCATTATCCTGCTGAAAGTACCATAAATTTGGTACATTGGGGTATAAAGGAGGACAGGGTCACAACATACCGGGGTACTGTGGGCGTTTCACGATCTCAATTGGTCCAAGGGGGCCCAAAGAGTGCCAAAAAATTTTCCCCCCACCCTACACCACCACCACCAGCCTGAACCTTTGATAAAAGGCAGGATGGACCCTGCTTTCATGTTTTGACGCCAAATTCGACCCCCACCGAATGTCCACAGAAATGAGATCATAAACCCGGCAACGTTTTTCCAATCTTTACTGTCCAATTTCATGAGCTTGGGGAAATTGGAGCCTTAGTTTCCTTTCTTAGCTGAAAGGAGGGCACCTTGTGGGTTTCTGCTTGTTAGCCCATCGCCTCAAATTTTTCCGACTGGCGTTCAGAGAGCTCTTCCCCTACCTTTTTTTTTAACGGGGGGCAATTTTTAGTCAGTTCCTTTTATCAGCTCGAACCATCCCCCATTCTCCTTTGACCTCTGGCTCAACAAGCATTTCCCCCCACAATTTTTCTGCTCACTGGTGTTTTTTTTTTTTCGGACCATTCCTGTAAACCAAAAGAGGTTGTGGTGAAAACCCAGGGGATCAGCAGTTTTCTGAAATATCAGACCACCCCTTTTGGCACCAACAACCATGCCACTTCAAAAAGGGACTCAAAAACACCTTTCTTCCCCTACTGATGCTCGTTTGAACTGAGGAGATTGTCTTTACCAGTCTACATGCCTAAAGCACTGATTTTTCCCCCAGTGATTGGCTGATTGAAAAAAAAGTGTTAACGACAGTTGGACAGGTGTACCTAATAAAGTGGCCGGGGAGTGGTTTTAATATATAAATAAATTAATATATGTACAGTTGTATGCTGTACAGCTCCCCATTTGCAGTCTTGCTGTACAAGCTTGATATCAGGGAAACCCATTTTCCTTTTTTTAATGGTTTTTTTTTCATATTCATATTAAAAATCACATAAAAATGAAGAATAAATGACCAGCCCGCACAGTCCCCAAGAAAAAATTGTGCGGGACAATTTTGGGACCCGGGGGATTATGGGAGATTTCAACTCAAAAGCCTGAAGAATTTTTGACGGGCCACCCTTTGACATTATGCAAAAATTTTTGTATATGAAAAACTAGGTTTTCAAAGGGGGTAGAAGTTATAACAAAAATACCTACTGCCTTCAAAAACCCAAAAAACATAAAAAAAAACTGACTGACGGGGTATGGGTGGGTCAACGCTTCCCCTTTCGTGACATTTTTCTGAAAGTATTTTTTGGATTATCTTCAACTGATTTCATAAGCCGCCCGGGAAATGGGTGATGTCCCAGCAAAAAAATTTGGGCTTCCCCGGGGAAAATGGCAACAGGGAAATGAAATGTAGAGAAGACCTGTGGAAAGTAAAATAAAAAGATGAAAAGCCACACAAGACCATATACAGGTAATGTTTAAGAAATTCTGGAGGGAGGATTTATCTCACCTAGGTTAAATTGGTGACATAAAGAATCTTTTATTAAACTTAGTTTTTTAAGAAAGGGTATTTTTTTTTGGGCCTGATTTTGGGGAAAATTGGTTGGAAGGGGCCCATCTTTTTCCTTTCCTAAGCTTTGGGCCCTTTTTCTTTTGGTTCAAGTGAAGCCCCCCTTTGTCCTTTTAAAAATTTATTTGGGAAATGGGTTCCACACATTACATTTTTGTTGCATTTTTGAACTACATAAAAAATGTAAGCAATTAAAAAAACAAAAATTAACCTAAATCTCACCTGTGTCCCAAATAAGAGTTAATTACAAGTTTTTTTTAAAAAAGCATACATTTTGCAGTAATGCATGCAGTAAGAATGTATGAACCCAACCTTACTGTCTGCATTTAGTGCAGACAGTGGCCAACCGGAGTTTATGTAACAAAACTTTGGGCCACATGTATGAAAACTCTCTAGGTCTAAAGTTCACTTAGTTGTCCATAACAACCAATCAGAGCGCCCCTTTCATTTCATGAAGTGTTCTGGAAAAACTAAAGGGGCACTCTGATTGGTTGCTATGGACAACAAAGTGAGTTTTAGACCTAGACAGTTTTCATACATGTGGCCTTTTGTGCTATATATGTATGTTGATTCAGAAGTATTTAGACTGTGCCATAGCTTTTATAATTTGGCCGCAGTACACCACCACAATGGATCTTGAACATGCTCAGCAATATGATTAAGGTATAGACTTTTAGCAGTAATTCAAGAGGTTTAACAAAAATGTTACGATAACCCAATTCTAAGTGCAGCATTTTTAAAGAAAAATTTACTTTATTTTTAAATTCTCATAAATTATTTATTGTTTCCTCAACATAGCCATGTGAGGGCTTGTTTTTTAAGGGTTAGTTGTATTTTTAATGTTACTATTTAATATACTATTTACCATACCGGAAACCAGAGGTCACTGTGTTTTGTAAATTATGTAATTCTAGAGTTTGCTATGTTTAAATACTTCTTAATTAACAAAAAAATTTTTTTATATAAAAAAAAATTATTGTCATTGCCATATTCTGAAACCAATAACCTCTTTATTTAATTTTTTGTATATGGACCCATGTGAGGATTTGTTTTTTTGCAGGATGAGCTTCAGTTTTCATTGGTACCATTTTGGGAACAAATACTACTTTTTGCTCAATTTTTAATCTAATTTTGGAGAGGCATTTAACTTGTATTAACTTGGATACACTTTGTTATATTTTAATAGATCAAACTTTTATGCACACATTAATACTAATTATGTCTATTTGATGACAAATTAAAAGGGGTTGAATTTGTAATTTTTTTTATTTTTAGATTTTGAGAAATTTTATTAAACTTTTGTAACTGCAATTGTAGTACACCAGATTACTTGACTACTAGGTAGTGTGACTACTAGTACAGCATACTGAAGTGTTAATGTAGTGTTATCGCACTTCTATTACACCTTGCCTCTGGATATTTTTTTTATTATTAGAGATAATGGAAAAAAAACCTCTTCCATCTGAGTCCATTTCTCCTGCACAGAAAGCCATAGGTGAACAGTTGTCTCAATGACTTGCAACTTCTTCTGCCATTTTGTCACATCATCAAGGAACGATCCAGCTTCTGCATAGGGTTGTATGCTTGTTAACGCCAGCTGGTGATGTTCTAGTTCTTCAATTATAGAGTCTGTGTTCTTCATGAGTTTAACTTTACCAAAATCCTATTTGTTTATTAGATAATTAACAGAGATATAGTTGTATATTAGATAACTATTAGACATATAAACATGACTGATGTCAAGTAACTGCAGTACATTAGACAGCAGCAAAGAATTGCTTCAATATTCCAGTAAAAAACATATAGAAGTTTGTAACGAGGGAGCTTGCCCATAGGGCGGACAGCATGAATTTCCTGACAGGTTCCCTTTACGTAATAGAACGAACAAAATAACATTCATCTACAGGTTTTCCTTACCTCTATATGTTTCAGAGACTCATACAAGGACACTGTGCTCCCCCTGCCTGCCTTTTTGGTAAGGTGAAAACCACGATCTGATTGCCTACTAAGCCTTCGGCTGCCTTTTCCAGTTGTTAAATTCCTGCTTACGTCCCCTTTGGTGTAGTGACTCCCAGATATTGAACTGGCAAGTTCCTGGAACAGAACACAACTAGGCCTTACATCATCTGAACATAGGAGGTCAAAATTATACAAGAATAACATTTCATGACAGAAGAATGAAACATAAAACCGAGCTTTCTCTATAGTTCCTCATACATTGTATTAATATGCTTGTCATGACTGCCTTCAGAATGCTACTTAATTTACTGCATTTAAATACAACTTAAAAAAAGTTTTAAAAATACACACTATGGGCGACATGTATGAATCTCGCCACGTCGGAGCGCATATTTCCGCCAGTTTTCCGGCGAAATTTGCGCCTCATGTATGTCGGTGCCGAGGTGCGCTCATATATGCGGTGTAAAGGTCACCCGCGCCTCGCCAGTGTGTGGGGCACAGTGCGGGACTTAGGCTCAGTGCGGGACTGCGCCTAAGATTCGCCGCCCGACGTAGTGTGCTCATACATGCGGTGTAAAGTCCGCCGTGCCTCGCCAGTGTGTGAGGCGCAGTGCGGGACTTCGCCTCACATGTATTCCGATTCGAGACAGGCTGGAAAACAGCGAAAAATCATTAAAGATGTCCGTGTGGCATGGAGTATGAATCAAAAAATCGCCTTTATAAAGGTGTAAAACATTATCTGAAAAAGAGCTCAAACCTACTAAAAAAATCATAAAAAAAAACCCTTTTCCCCAAAAATTTAAAAACAGCGCTACTCGGGAATTTGGATATTGAAAATTGCTGGGAAATACGAATTTCAAATTCTGTAAGCTCTTCTCATTGGTGGCAAAAAACCACCAATAAATTAAGCGACAGGGCCCCTTATAACTTATGGAGAAATTTTGACCAACAAAACAAAGGCGGGACGTTAAAATATAGTAAAAATGTAGAAAATGGATTGGTTGAGCTGGGGGGCTTGGCTACCCGGGGCCAATCAGAGCGCAAGCTATTTTTCCCCTTTGTATCTTGGAGAGATCGGGCAATGAAATCTCGGCCTCAGCCCGTGCGGCATGGGTTGAGGTGTAAATTTTAAATTGAAAAAGAGCTGATACCTTTTTAAAAAACATAAATCAGTCAAATCCCTAAAAACGGTTTGTCGCCTCACCAAAAAAAACATCGGGAAAAAAAAAAAGATAATCCCCCAAGTTGTCCGATTGTATAAAAAATATCAATTATGGGGAAACGAAAAAAAAATATTAATTCAAAAAATTTCATTTTTATTTTTTTATTTTGTTACCCAAGATCAACAGTAGGGGGTTTGTAACGAAAAAAAAGAAATAAAAATAAAATTTATTGTTAATATTTTTTTTTTTTATTGATACTTTATTAAAAACCATCAGTACAATTCGGGAGTTTTATCTTTTTATTTCGGGCACGTAAGTTTTATTCAAAATGCATTAAAAAACCCCATTAGAGCGTGCTCGCTCCCCCTTGGTCCAAAAACCGCGCCTTTTTAATTTAGCCAACAAAAACAGAGCTCGCTCTGCTTTTCTTTTTCCTAGAACCTTATGAAAAGGTAGCAGCCCTGATTGGCTAAGCAGCACACCCCCTTTTCCCCACCAACCAAACACGACTAAATATTTCCTAGCAGTAATAACTTTTAGGGCGTTTTTTATCTGCCCTTTTTTCCATTCAAAATAGACGCACTAAATTGATTGGTGGATTTTATCTGCCGCTGGGCAAAACCAAATCAGCTCTTTTCTGCCTTTTTTACGGGTTTTAACTGTCCGCCTTTTCATTTGATTGGTCCTTTTCTCCAAAGTTATAAGGGTTCCCCTTTGCCCCTTTTCTGATTTTTGGGTTTTCTCCCGACCAATGAGAAGAGCTTAACTTTTTTAATTACTGATTTCCCCGGCAATTCTCTATATCCCAATTCCCTGATGTACGCCGGTGACGGCGACAAACGTGTTGTTAGGGATTTTTTGATTTATGTTTTTAGAAGTTTTCAGCTCTTTTTAGATAATTTTTACCTAATAAAAATATTTTTTTAACATACTCCCTGCCTCATGGTCTGCGACCGAGATTTCATTGCCCCCCTCTCTCCAGACTACAATGGGGCAAATAGCTCGCGCTCTGATTGGGGGATAGCCAAGCCCCCCTAGCTCAACCAAAACAGTCTTTTCTGCATTTTTACTGTATTTTTAATGTCCCCCCTTTTATTTTGATTGGTCAATACTTTTCCATAGGTTATAAGGGGGGCCCCGTCGCTCCATTCTGATTGGCCCGGGTTTCCAAGCCCCCCCCTAGCTCAACCAAAACACTTTTTCTGCATTTTTACTGTATTTTGAACTTCCCCCCCCTTTGAATTTGATTGGGAATACTTTCCATAGCTAAAAATGGTTCACTGTCACTCCCATCTATTTGGGTGGTTTTGCCACCAATGAGAAGCACTTACAGAATTTGAATAACTGTATTTCCAGCAAATTTCAAGATCCTAATTCCCGATGTTGCGCCGTTTTTGATTTTTGGAAAGTTATTTTTTTATTTAAAAATTTTTTTTTTTAAGGTTTCAGCTCTTTTTTTGATAAGGGGTTTTTCACCTAAAAAAGGCATTTTTTTAAAAACATACTCCATGCCGCACGGCGCTGAGAGCGAGATTTCTTTGCGATCTTTTATATGTTTCCTCTCATTTCCCCTCTCGCTTCACATGCCTCTGCCGGTTTATTTAACCAGAATCAACGGATGGTCGGGGCTGGGGAGCGCTGCAAGCGCCGCACTTTGCCGCTCCGACTCATGCCTCGGGTTTTTTTGAAAAGCGCCACGTACCGCCCCCGGGAACCCCCAACCGCACCCCTTCACGCCCCTTTTGTAGGGGCAGCCGAAAGGGGTGAACGCTGGGCCCAACATTGCTCCTTGCGTCCGACAGTGGATTCGGGCCGGTGAGGCGCAGGATACGCCAGAAAACAGGCAAAAAGCCCATTCATACATGTCGCCCTATGCCTTTTTAGTCAGAATTGTACAACTGTTTGGAGATATACCAACGTATAAGATTGATATACTGTGAATAGGTATTAAACTGTGTTATTAAGGGACATAACTATAAGGGTGTGAACCAATGCCCATCTACTACATAAAATGACACCAGTGTTATAAATGGCAGATTATGTCTGAGGGTCCTTTAAAAATTTTGCATTACGGCCCAGAAGCTTCAAGTCACATTTTTTTACTCTAAACCATAGATGGTTTAATTAATTTGTAAAAAAAAGTTTTTATTCTGTAATAATGAACATATAAATCCAGTTGATTTTTTTTAGAAATTAAAGAAAAAAAATCCCCGGAGTTTTTTCTTTTCCCAAACTTAACCCCTTACCGCATTTGTCGTCCTCGGAATGTGGGTAGGGGTTCCCGCAAAAATTGCCGTATATACGTCACGGCAATCTTCGCGTCACAAGCGGGGGCGCAAGATCGCGGGATGAAAAACCCCGGTATTTACCGCTGGCTCATGCCCCATCCCCCCCGGCCGGGGAGTCCGGCCGCGGGGGGTTAACCCCCAAGTCGGAATCGTGGTCGGGGGGGCGGGGGTCGCGGTGGGGGGGGAGGAGTGAGTCCTGCGATCTCGGGCCCGTACGGCGCTAAGCGCCGGACCTTCCTACCAGACAGCCCGGACCGAATGACAGCATCCGGGTTGTCTGGTGACGTACGATGCCCAAAAATGAAATTGTGGGCAGGTGACCAGCCCGTTGCCATGGGCCCAGGTTTTAGTTTATAAGCTGATGCTGATTTCCTATTGCTTGAATGATCTGACGATTTTTCATGAAATTTTCCCCCGGGGGGAAAGTGAAAAAAGTATGAAAAAAAGTTAAAAAGAAGGAAAAAAAGTAAAACCCCAAACACAAAAAAAAAAAATTAAAAACCACGTCATCCCCCTTTTTCCCCCTTTACAAACCCCCAATCCCCCCTAAAAAAGACCCCAAAAATAAAAAAAAGTCCCCATTTTTGGTTTATGCCGCGGGTTTCGCGACCCCCTTTTAAATCGGGTAATGTTAAAAAACCCCGTAGGGTTTGAAGGGCCCGTAAAAAAAAAAACCCCAAAAAAAAACAGTCACAAAATAGGATTTTTGTTCATCCCCCCGGAAATTTAAAATTTGGAGAAAAAAGTAATCAAAACCCCAAAATAAACATCAAAGTGATGCCAATTAAAACGTCATTTTCATCCCGCAAAAAAAAAAGTCCTTACACGCTTGTATAGGGGAAAAAATTAAAAAAAAGTTCTGGCTATTAGAAGTTTGCGATGCAAAAATATTTTTTTTCCCAACAATAAAAACATTTTTTTTTTAAAAAAAATTGGGCTTTAAAATAAAAAAACTACTTTAAAATTGGGGGTATAAGCTTTAATTTCGTTTAAACCCCACAGAGTAAAATAATTGTCCAGAAAACTGCAGGGGAAAAGTATTAAAAAAAAAAATAAAAACATGCTGGGGATTGCGTTTTTTTTCCCCTCCCTTCCAAAAACAGAAAAAAAGGATCAAAAAGTCTTGTCCCCCAAAAATTTTCCCAATAAAAACGAAAACTCACCCCCGCAAAAAAAAAGCCCCTATACAGCTCCAAAAACAGAAAAAAAAAAAAATTTTTGGGCTCTAGACTGCGTTGTTGAAAAAAAGTGTTTTCCTTTTCAAAAAATTTTGTTTTTATTGTTTTTAAAAAAGGAAATTTAAAACTTTAAAACCCAAATATACAAATGGGGTAGGCTGTAATTTTATAAAACCTGCTGAGAAAAATTTTCCCTGTCATTTTTCCCGCCCCAGTGACCCCCTTGAAAAAAAATAAAAATAAAAAAAAACTCCCAGGATTGCTTTTTTTGGGTACAAATGCTAAAAAAAACCCTTTAAATTTAAAAAGTGATAAAAGCCTCATTTTCCCCCCTTTAAGGGGTATCAAAAAAAAACATAATCATCTGAAAAAAAAAAAGCCCCCCAAGCAGCTCCATATGAAAAAAATTAAAAAAAGTTTTGGCTGTCAAAATTTACGAAACTTAAAAACGCAAATTTTTAAAAAAACTCGTTCAATTGTGTAAAAGAAATTAAAACAAAAAAAAACTATAAAAAATTTTTATATCTTTTGTAATTGTCCCCCAACCCCCCATAGAAAAAGTTATCCCGTCTTTTTTCCCCACCTTGGCAAAAATACTTTTAAAAAGAACCCCCAAAACAATGGCGGACTGCGTTTTTTCCCCCCCTTTCCTTGGCCCAATGCAAAAAAAAAAAACCCCGGGGAAACCCTGGGGCCCAATATGCCCCCAATTTACCCCCTTAGATGAGATCTTTTGGGGGGTGTTGAATCCAAAATGGAGCAAACTTTGGGGGGTTTCCCCGGGTTCTAGTACTTTGGGGGCCCTTTGCAGAGGGACATGGGCCCCCCAAATTTATCGGTGCCCCAAAAACCCAAAAATAGCGCCCCCTCCCTTGTACCCCCTGAATGGGGCCCAAAACCCGCAGTTTAACCCAAAATGTGGGGTATTGCCGAATTTTGGGAAAAAAATTGCGTAACACTTTTGGGGGGGCTTTTTTCCCAAGTTCCTTGTAAAATTAAACATTTTCAGCTAAAATTGCAGATTTTTGGAAAAAATATATATTTTTTTTTTTTTCAGGGGGCCAAACGTTTAAAAAAATTTTGTGAAACCCTGGGGGGGTCTTTTATTTTTCATTACCCCTCTGGATTTTCCGTAGGGGTGTAGTTTCCAATATGGGGGTCTTTTTTGGGGGTATTTATTATGTTTTGGAAACTTAGGGTGTCCGCAAAACCCGAAATGGGCCCCCAAATAAAATTGTAAAGAAAAATTTAGGGGGTCCGAGTCCCGTAGGTGTCTTCCCATTTGGGGTTGTGGTTGAGCCCAAAAAAATGCAATAGGGCCACATATGGGGGGTCTCTGAAAACGGCCCCGAATCTGGGGGAAAAATATTAATTTTTTATTTCCCTGATCAAAATTTTCCGTTTTTGTCAATAATGGGTAAATATTGAAAATCTGGGAAAAAAAGTAAATTTTGAAAATTTCAATTCCCCTTTCTTTTAAATTTTTGTAAAAAACCCAAAAGGGGTTAAAAAACTTTCTAAAAAGCTGTTTTGAATTTTTTAAGGGTTGTTTAGTTTTTTAGATGGGGGCATTTATGGGGGGGGATCTAATTCAAAGGGCAATCAAAGTCACGTTAGAAATGGGGTTTGGGCCCCAAAATTTTTGTTTATTTCAAATTTTCTTGGAAAAATTTTTAAAAAATATAAAATTTTTTTAAAACCCCCCTAATGTCGTTTTAAAAAAAAAAAAAAATTTTTAAAAAAATTTATGCCCAAAAAACGCAAAATATGGTTTGATGATAGTTTTAAACCAATTTTTGGGTGGAATAAACCCATCTGTCTTACATGCGAAATTTTTGAAGTTTGAAAAATTTGGGAAATTTTTTACATTTTTTACCATTAAATTTTTAAAATTTTTTTACCAAAAAAACAATCATTTTTTTTGGGCAAAAATTTATTCTATCTTTTAGCCCAATTGTGTCACGGGAAAAAAAAATCTTGAATCACTGGTAGGTTAAAAATGTCAAAAAGTTATTCTCACATAAAGTGGGCACTTGGGCCCATTTTTAAAATTTTGGGGTTTTTTCAAGGGCCCAAAAAATGGCTCCGGCGGTTAAAGGGGTTAAACTCCTTTTAAAAGAGTTTTATTTTATGTTTCCCAATTTTTATCACTCTCTTCGGTGGGGAAAACCTCTTTTGATCTCTAGGTGATAAGGGCTTTTGGTGTGAGGGCCAAGGTCCAAAAAATTTTTGCCTTTGCACACTCTTTTGGTGTTCTTCAAGGAACTTTCAATCGTCACATCTCGCATTGCTCTTTGTACAATTGTCCTTACATCTTCTGTGTGCTCTAATATTAAGAAGGTTGCAAGAAAAACGTTCTGGGTTACATAGTGTTAATATTCTACCACTTTTATGTCATTCTACAGAACAGTAGAACAAAAATTTTGGAGAAAATAATTAATTGTTAGTATAAAGCATAGTTGAACAAGGTTTTCTGATGATGTAACTTTGGAAGTCCGGTTGGCAAACCTCAGACAGGACAAGTGTAGGATAAAGGGCTTGACCTTTTATTGGTGAAAACAATGCGTGTTCAGTGAACCCTTCTTCAGGTTTATGCATAAACTTGTAAGTGCTACATCCTACACTTGTCCTGTCTGAGGTTTGCCAACCGGACTTCCAAAGTAACATTATTGGAAACCCTTGTTCAACTGTACTTCCACCTGGTTGCCATCCCTTCAAGTGAGCAGACATATTATCAAGCAACTTGAGTGTTGTGCACAACGCTATAAGGTGAGTGTTTATTGTACTCCTATTGTACCTGTTATTCTACTATTTCTGCCTTTTTTCTCTGTTAGTATAAATAAATATAAATACAGTTTTCTCCTTAAGTATAAATCATGAAGACATCTGTGTGATAGTTTTGAAATTTTCTTCACAAATTATTCTTTGTGGATTAACAGATTGCCACAAAGTATTACGCCAAGTGATGCATGAGCAAGTAAATATTTTTACCTTCATTAAAGACCATCAAGACACTAAATAACAATCAAGTTGGTGGCAAATATTTAACAATATGTGCTGGAGTGAGAAGTAGGATGGTCAACCCTTACTTAATAGAGAAGAAAGACAAGAGTTTACAGTTGGTATGTTTACACGGCTGATTTGGATGCTGATCTTTCAGTGTCCAAATCAGCTTCAAATTCTCGTCTTAAAACTGCCTCATATGCAGCAGTTTTCAGACAAGGATTTGATGAGGTTTATTTCACATGGTTTCTTACGGTTTTTTTCAGTGCTGTTTGTGTACGACCACACAGCAGTTATTTATCATCTTTTGAATGGTTTTGGAGGACGGTTTTGTCTGCGGTTTGTGGATTCGACCATTCCCCTTAACCATTGAATGGCCCCCCCTTTCCACTGGAAACCTAAAGTAAAAAAAATAGTGCAGTGTAAACTACTGGGCGGATTTTCTATTGACGTCTACAGGGATGGTTGACAGTCGGTTTTCAGACTGTTTTCAAATCAAAAAAGCGTCTGAAAAACCAATTGAAAACCTTTGCTGTGTGGACATGCCCTTTTCTTTCTGCAATACCCAAATGACTTGTCAGGGCAGTTTTTGGGCGTGGATCCACATCCAAAACTGCACCAAAAATGTGTCAAAAACCCACCACACTTGTGGACAAAGTGTTGCAGACCTCCACTGATTCCTATTGTCATTTTACTTGGGGGAAACGCCTTAAGAAACGACACATCACTTATTTTTTAGCACTGAAACAGCACTGAAAATAAGTGAGTAAAATGCGTGAATGAACTATGACGTGGTTTTACATAGAAATCAAAGAAAGTGAACACGGGGGACATTTTTTAGCCTTTGTTTATTTTTTGGGGGGCAGAATCCACGCCATAACAGCGTCGAAAATTGCGTCCAACTCAGCCGTGTGAACATACACTGACAGAGAAAAGTTTAGGCTGCATCCCCGCGATGTTTTGAATTAGAATCCAACCAGTATTTTACACTCGGTTTTCATTGTATTGCGCTGTATTTGGGGATGGTCTTTTTGGATTTTAGCTGTTCCATTTAATGAAATTTAAAAATTTTCTTTTCAGAGTAATATAAAATATTATTGTGCTTTTTCCCAAGTTTTCCGTCCGATCCCAAAGTTGATCAGACGGATACTTTTTAGCTGTCGTTTTCAGATGTCCAGTTCATTGTCACCAAAAGACATGAGCAGGGGTTAAATGATGTTAACAAAAACATTTTAAAATTTTGATTAACTACTTTGTAGGCCTAGCAGTAAATCACCCAAAGTCATCGCATTCAAGCTATCTGCGTAACGCAAAAGCTCCCCCCTGTTTTCCGAAAAGTTGATTCCAGTTTTTGCCTCATTGCGGTTTATGGGGTCTTCTACTAATGGCAATGTCATCTACAATAAAAAAAAGTCATTTGCTTTATTTACACTATATACTTTCAGATGCCTTTCAGACAGTTACTGCAGATTTTTAAAACAATTCACATAATGATCAGGAAAGTTCATGAAAAGTGAAATCAATGTTGATTAAAAAAACATAGGGCTCTCACTGTAGAAAGCATTGGAATTAGTAACTTTAAGAAAAAAAAACTCACATGCATAATCTTCACAATTTCCATGGCTTTCTTGTAAATGTCCCATTCTTTGACTTCTCCAGGAAAAGACTGCAAAATGTTTAGATGCTTTTTGTTTTTTATTAAATTTTCTTTTTCAATTCTGCCAAAACCCCTTTTTTCCACATGTGCAGCTTTAAAAGGGTTAATCTAATGTTCCTACAGTATGGTTTCTGCTGCGGTCATCCGCTGTGATGGGAAGAAATAAATTATCAAACAAGTCATAAAGTTATTATAGAATTTTTAAATTTGGGGCTTTATATATCAACGGGTTTTTTCACTAATAAGGAATCGAAAAAATCTGATGAGTAATTCTCCGCAGAAATCTGAAGTGTTATCTGAATATGTGCCGAGGATTTTGACTTTACTGAGAAGGTATTTGCCTTTGATTTGGACGTTGGTAGACTCCATTTCAATGGGGCGATCCCGCATTGCTTTTACTGGGCAGAAAAGAAAGGGGGAAACCCACTCAAAATAATGGTTTTTGCCAGACATGTTCTATGAAATCGGGTGGGAAAATTGTGGTGTCCTTCGTTGAATTAGTATGAAGTCATTAAAAGAATGGCAGTGAGATTGTAAAAGGATTTTAACGAGGAATCTGACATGGAATCTGCCTCACATTCCTCTTTTAAATCCATCCTGTGAATTTACCTTTAGGCTACTTTCCCAGTTTGAAGCTACAGTCCAAAGAGTTGCATGGAACTCAGTGCAAATTACTCCATAAAAAGTCTCCAAGTAGCTGGAGCTAAAGCTCTAAGGTTATGGCCACAAGGTGTATTTTTCCCCAAAGGAACTGTGTGCGTAATCAAATAAAGCCCATTGACTTCAATAAGAAAATAGCGGAGAGTAAGCAGGTGAAAAAGTAACGAGCTCAATTTTTCACATACGGAAAAACAGGTGTGAAAAAAAACAACAATGTGGATTCCCAATAGAATCACTGGGACATAGATTGCACATAGATTTTACACAGATTTTTCAGTGTGGAAAAATGCACTGTGTACAGCTTAAAAACATTTTCATTTTAAAATCAGATTCATTTTAATTAACCCCATTTTTCACCTTTGTTCCAAATGTGAGTTAATTCGAAAAACGTGCATTTTTACTGCGGGATTTTTGATGCAGTGCAAAAAATGCAAAAAAAACATGTTAACCTAGCCCAAAACTCCTACCAATCTTCCTTAAAACTAAGAAAGCATGGAGATAACACCTACTTGTTTAAAATGGAGAAGTCAACCACTGTAGTCTCCAGAAGCTCTTGTAGTTCCTTTAAGTCTTTTGCTTCATTTTGTAAGATTTGAACTCGTGTGTTGAAGTTTTGAATGATTTTAAAAGCTTCCTGTGATGTGCATTCATACTTGTATACCTCAGAAGTCTGATGCAGAACCCGAACATCGTTTTTGTTGAACGTTTTAAGTCCCATTCGAAAGTCCCCCCCAAAAAAAAAAAGGTAACATTTAAAGTTAAGGATTTCAAAAACCAAAATTGAAAACACATGGTTCAATATATTATCACTTAAATACAACCCACTACCCCTATGATGTTTTTATTTTAGTAGACAAAAAACAATAGAAAAAGATTTGGGGGTTTTTCTTTTATTTGGGCTTGTTGTTTTTTATGGGGTCTGCCCCCCTTGACATCCAGTCACTATTTTTTGTATGGTTGACTGCGAAAACAGATAACCCCCTTGGAAAATCGAATAAAATATACGTGGAGGAAACAGGACTTTTATGAGTGTCCCTTGGGTTTCCCCTAAACGGTGGGGGGTTTAAACCCATAGGGGGTCCAAATAAAAAAAACCCCTTTAAACTCTTTTTAAAGGGGTTGTCCACTTTTTTGTGTGTTTTTTATTTAATTACGTTTATTATGGCCAAAACAATGTTTATACACTTTGTTGAACTTAAATGTATTTTGAATTGTGTGTTTGTACATTATTTATCGTATTATGTTTATTACCTTAAAGGGGTTGCCTCGCTACAATGATTGGGTTTTAATTAAAAGATCTTTAAAAAAAATGCGCTTTGCAATATTGTTCATTACAAATGTCCAATTTTTTGAGCTAGCCCCCGTTTAGTCTAAATTTCGTTCTCAATTTTTTATTCAGGACCTGTTGACCTTATCCCTTTTGGCTGTCAGGGCTGAATGATCATCCTTTGAAGACAGGTCAGAGCAGAGAGCCCCTCCTGCACAGAATGCTTCTGTAGTGGAGGGAGGGGGGAGGGGAGGACTCTGGCATCTGTGTCCATGCTGCCTGGATTAACCCTGTGTGTGCTGCTTCTCCTGTCTCTCTACACAGATAGATGTGACAGCAGTGACCCTGTGTGTTACTATAATCATGATGTGTCTTTGGAACTGTGACTATACTAATACTATACAGATCAGGCATGTGAATACTTTATGCTCTCCTGTATTAGTGAGACATCCTGAGTATAGTAACACTTCCCTTGTTGTGCTGGAGATGTGGAGACTTGTAAGCTAAGCAGGGGATATAGGAACACATGCATCCTCTCTGCTCTGTTATTAGCACACCACTTCACATTCCTCTCTACACTCATAGATCAGCCCTCTCCTGCAACAGACCTAAGCAGGCACACACAGGGTGAACTCTGGCAGCAAACCTCCCCCATGTATAGAAGTTATGTAGCTGCCTGTGTGCTGATGGGAGGGGGGAAGAGGGAGCAGAAGAGACAGACCAAGAAGCACGCCCCTCAGTTCAACTTACCAGGCTCACTGACAGGCTGAAAGCTCGTAATGAGACAACTCCTTTAAGTGAGCTGCAGTCAGTGAGTTGCTACACTATAAAAATGATGGCCTCCTGACTAACGGGCACGCCCAACAGATAATTATCTAATAGGCATGTGTAGTCTCCCACTGACTGTAGTAGTATGGGTATTCAGTAATACAAAGTTTTACTTCTATAAAAGGTGTCCAGTTCAAAGTAAAAATCTTCTATGTATAGTAATTAAAGGCTTTTTGCCACGATCTATTGTTGAAGTGAGATTCTCCAAAATGGGTATTTAATCACTTTTCTAAACATATGTGATTAAAAAAGTGTAGTCTGTGAGAGCTGCAGCGTTGCTTAGATGCCCTTAGTTTCCTGACTGTTTACATTAGCTATGACCAGGAGCTGGTCAGGCCGCGCTTGCATTGTTTGCACCGCTTATCTGATGGCAGGGCACATAAAGGAGCTTTGAAGGGAGGGGGAGAGCAGAGCAGTGCTACTGAGCATGAGCAGTAGCTGTGTTTGTGTGTCACAGGCTGTGTCTGCTGTATAGAGAATCTGGTTGTAATGTAATTATCAGTCAGCTCTGTTCGCAGCCCTTCTCCCTTCCCCCTCGCCTCTTAAGCAGTGGCTCCCTGTATGTTTACTTATATTATTACATTACAGTGATTCTGTCTCTCCTACCTTCCTCCCTCCTGTAGGCAGTGAAGGCTTCCTGTTGGGATCTTATCTTTTCTCCTGAGCAGATAAGAGGGAGAACACAAAACCTGTATAGCTTGTGCACAATACAGTTATCCTCTGGTTTAGCCAAACAACATGTTTGCTCAACTACAGAGACTGAATATCAGCCTCGGGAGCGTGCATGGGAGGTGGTGCGATGACATCGTGGAGGAGGCAGTTGTTTTTTTAAACATAGGAACACAACGCCTATTTTTTCAAGGCTTTAAAGGACAGTATCAGCCTGTAAGGTAAGGAAATCACTTCTTGGCAAAACCCCTTTAAATATTTTCAGTAGTTTCCCACATAATCAGAAGAGGGTGGAGACTTCAGCAGCCAAGGAAATGCAGGGGAGGAAGACAGTCTAGAATAGATGTCAGCAATGCATGGTGGGAACTGTAGTCCCCTACCCACAAGCTGCTGCGTAAGCCATGCACTTACTTTCTGCTCTGAGGAGTACATAGGAGGCCAGAAGTATACAACATATGTCAATTATACATGTGTGGGATGTGGGATTAATGTTAAAATGTTGCTCTGTGTTTAAAGACCTCCAGCCCCCTTTTAAGTTTTTTGTCCGAATGCCAGAATTCCCATTAAGGGATGACATCCCAAATGGAATATAATAACTTAAGACCATAGACATAATATTATAAATAATGTAAAAACACACAATGTAACATACATATAAATTCAATCAAGAATATAAACATTGTGTTGACCATAACTTAATTAAATGAACCAGACAACCCCATTAAAGACCAAAATGTTATTGCTATGTTCCCACAGTTGAAGTTATTTGTGACTTAATATCATCATTCCCTGGGGTATTTAAAATGTGGGGACCTAACTTTAAACTATTGAAGGATGTGCTCTACATATACAAATGCTGTGACCCTTGGCATATCCTTTACTTATTTAGCACCCACATTTAACTAGAATGAAGTGCGGGGAATGTGTTTATTCGGTGGCGCTTTGTACAACATATCCTTACATCTAACACAAAACATAGAAATACTAGTGCATCGCAAAAAATTAGAATATCATTGAAAATTAAAGGGGTTCTCCAGGACTATCTTGTTTTTGTTATAGGGCTCACTAATGTATTATGTTAAACACAACACTTTCTTCCAGTCTCTGACCAGTAATCCAGCAGGTAAGATTTTCTACAAAGCTTTATTCCATATTAAAAGCTCACAGGAACGTGACATGGGGACATGTACAGACGCTAACACATTTCCGACCCTACATGGGTCCTTGTTCACAGCATGGAAGAAAGTGTTGTGTCTTAGAGCTAAGACCAACAGCTCTTTGAGCGGGACTCTGATTTCACTGCTTGCTACACCACAAGGAGGAGCGGCGTGCATAAAAGGGGTAAGCTTTAAGGACTTTGTACTTACATTTATTTATGAAACCTTGTATTTCATACTGTAATGCATCTATACTGTTTTCTCTAAATGACTTAAATTATTGATATCAATTATCTTTTCAGTGATGTTCTAATTTTTTGAGATGTACTAGTACATATAAGTTCAATGTCATGGTCATTCTGTTAACCTAACAATATATGATATATTATATTTTGTCACTCTGTCTAAAGCACTGTGAGTAATAGTTATAGAAGTGCCATACAAACCCTATCACCACATTTTAGTTTATAGCACATCTCTTGTTTTCAAGCTCTACAGAAGGCAAGTTTTTCTCCAGATGTCAGTGGAAATCATCATGTAATTTTCTGTGACACCACTTAACCTGCACAGAATAGCATACAAGTGAATACACTGGTTTAACAAGCCAGAGTTCAATTCAATAGTACTTTAGTAATTAAATTGGATTGACCTTGTCTGTCCATGTACATTTTATATTATAATAGCAACTGAGTCTATAAACCTTTAAGCTTCACTTATTAATCTTGACCCCTAAAAAGTAAAGCATAACAAGAAGTTGCTATAGACACTATTTGAAACAGCAAAATAAACTCAGACCTAGAGGATAAACTCTTTTCCATTACAAAATATGACATCTGATGCTGGGATGTGAAAGCACAGCATATTACTGTGATTACTCTATAATAATATTTATACAGTGCAGGCTTGTATGCCTTTTACGTTATTTTGAACCCACATTCAGTGATTTGGTATAAATCTCATCATCATTTTCAAATAAAGGGTCTTTTACACTAGCTTATTAGCTAGGACCGTTCATATCCAGTCAGTGGCCCATGGAAAAGGTTCTGTGATCACCCGACTAACGAATAAATTCCCATTCATTGGCTGGTGACATCTTTTATGCACAGGTAAAAATCATTGTTGGCAGCGTGTCAACCCATAAAAAGAAGGTAATTGCAGCTAACAAAAATTAAGGTAAACAGCTGCACAAATGATTGTAAATTATAAATGATCACTCATGTGGTCATTCAACCCAAGAAAAAAACTGTGAAGGGTAAAGTAATATTTCCAAAATCGAAAAATTAAGCAACATCCAGGGGGTAAAAAACCAAGTAGAAACACTTTATTCCTCCATAGGTGCAACTTTTCGACCAGTGACTAGGTCTTTATTCAGCATTTCCTGCCTTATCCTACTGGATAAAGACCTAATCACGTGTCTAAACATTGCACCTATGGAAGTATAAAGTTTTTCTTTATTTTTTCACTACCCCATTGATGCTTCGCTTTTGGATTTTACAGACAACTGAGAGTCCCCATGCAAAACAGTATCTGGGCCCCCTTGTTATCCAATATCTCATCATAGAACAGTCCATTTAGTTAACCTAGCAATCCACCAGTAATTGTTAGCCATAGAATTTATTAACTCATGCATTTACCTACAGTCTAATAGTGTCAGACTAGGGTTCCTGGGGCCTACCAGTGGAGTTAATTCTTGGGCCCCACTAATTATTATTGGGGTCAATTTATGTAATTGATTCTTGGTGCCCACCAGTGGAGTTGACTATTGGGGCACATTAATGGAGTTTATTTTGAGGCCTCATTCTACATTGCACTCTGTCTCTCTTTCACTGCCTTTCTCTCTTAAAAGTAGGTCCAGGCCTGCCATAACCAGAGGACCACCATGCCAATTGGCAAACTGGGCATTTCCTCTGTGCTCCTGTGGTCTAACCCATGCCGGCTAATAGAAAGCTGCTGTTGAAGTAATATGGCCCTTTACCTATGGGTCCTTCTGCAGCTATATTTAGGTTGCAACAATGGTATATCCAACCCTGCACATCACGTTCAAATGTGGTATTAGAAACCTGTATTGTATGTTTTTATTGCCTAATAGGCTTCTTTATACAATGTGTTCTTACCAACATTTAATAAAAAAAAAATAATAATCAGGACACTTAGGAGTGTTTGGGAGAGCCCCTGGAACACTATCAGGGTTTGCATAAACTCTTTTTGCAGACTAGCTCTCAGGACATTAGTAAGTATGTATATTACCTTAAATTATCTTTAAAAAATGTTTAAATGTAACTACTAAACAATGCTCAAAAACTGATCAAGCATATCAATTATTTATTTCTACATGGCTTAGATGTGGGGCACACAACATGTAGCCTGGCAACCACATGCGGCCCCAAGTGAACTTTTGTGTGGCTCCCAGCACTAAGGTACAAACATGCTTTGTCTCTGTTTTCATACTTCGGAAAGGAATATTGATCTTTTCACATCTGTAATTAGCTAATGGCACTGTTATGGTGGGCACTGTATGGCTGGCACTGTTATGATGGGAACTGTATGGCTAACCTTGTTATGTTGGGCACTATATGGCTAGAAAGCACTGCAAAATAAGTAGACTTAATCCACCAATCTATACTTAAAACATAACTTTTAATTAAATATTTTAATATATCAAAAAATACTCCTCAGAAAAACATGAACATATCCCGTTCAATAAAAGAATCTAAATATAGATGGACCTACCTGTCACGAGTGGCGCCGTGTTCCTGCTGTCCCCGTTGCGCCTGGGGCGGGTGGCCCCGCGGTCCGCGGGCGCACCCCCTCACTCGGGCGCTGTCACTTACCTGACCCCGCTCCTGCTCTGTCAAAGCCGTCTGCCGGCCAGTGCGCGCGTCCCCACTCCCTAGGGCGTCCGGCAGCTATGTTAAATTTAAAGGGCCAGCGCGCCAGTAATTGGTGTTGCCGGCCACTGACCCTATATAATGGCTCCACCTCTTCCTTGACCTTGCCGATTCCATAGTGCCCAACCTATGCGAGGAAGCCTTTTGTCACTCCGTTTCGTCTCTTCCGTGTACCAGTTCCGCTTACACCGGTCTAACGACCACGAACCTTTGCTGGCTGCCCTGACCATCTGGCCCGACCCCGACTACGAGTTTGCCTGCCGATTCGGTACCGCGTTGTGCCTTGGTCGCCTCCGCAAGCAAGTCACATCAGGGGTAGCGACCTGGTGGAATCCCGCCGCAGCAAGTCCATCCCGCTTTGCGGCGGGCTCTGGTGAAAACCTTGACCCACTTAGACTCCACTCCCTGGTGAGGCTTCTACCAACACTTGCGGTGGTCCAGGGGATCCACTAACCCAGCCCGATGCTCTACCACAGTCATAGGTAGTCAGAACTGGTGTAGTCCAAACGATTCTCCATGGACAGTCTCCAAGTGAACCTCAAAATGCTGTGAATGAGGACGAAAAATGGGATTTGGTTTCTCACCCTAGTAAATCCCTAAAAGGGCACTATGTTTATGGTTTATTCACAGGGTGAGAGATAGGATAAGGACAGGTCATTTTGTGGGGTCGCCCTTTTTGGGGCGCTTGCTCTACTTAGGGATAGTTTCCTTTTAGGGATTTATTAGGGTGATAAACCAAATCCCATTTTTTGTCCTCAATGACAGGATTTTGAGGTTCAGTTGGAGACTGTCACTCTTTTGTAAATCATTTACTGATTGTCCTCCCTTGGAGAATCGTTCAGACTGCACCAGTTCTGACTACCTATGACTGTGGTAAATCCATCTTTATTTATATTCTTTTTTTGACCCTGATATGTTCATGTTTTAAGTATAGATTTGTGGATTAAGTCTACTCATTTTGCAGTGATTTCTATGTTCATATGAGTTTTCATAGTTGTTTATGACCGGGCAATAGCAGTGATTTGAGCACTTTATGGATGGCACTGTTATGTTGGGCACTGTATGGCTGATATTATAGGGCGGTTTATTGTATTTTAAGCAAACTAAATGAGCAGTCCAGTAGAACCGATTTTGTATTATTTCTGGATTTTGTCCTCAAAGAACTATTTATTTCTAACACAATCATGGCAAATCGATCCATAAGATATTCCAAAAGAATGTCTGATAGGTTTGAGTCTCCAAAGTGAAGGAGATGAGTTGAAGATGAGGCTATGTATGTATATTGTTCCCTCAAGTTATAGTTGTGAAACAGTCACTTCTGTAACCCCTAAAACCTACAATGTAAATTGGTGCCTCATAGCCTCTTTCTGGAGAACCAAGCAGAAGGCCCCCATTCTGATCTCTGGCAGTCCCTGAAGTGGAACCAAGACCTCTCAGCTGTTTGAGGTATTTGCAATTGTAGTGCCATAAAGGTCTCAGGTGGGAAATACTTCTCTAAAATGAACTGCAACCACTTGCATAAGTACAAAATGATAACATGGCCCTTGGAGCGGAAAATGGTGTGCATTACTGTCTTAGAGGTATCACATAAGCCGGGGGTTGGAAAACCAGACATGACTAGATCCGCTGATCAGCAACAGAAGCTCAATACCAAGAACGGGTTGTCCACTATGAACAATCCCTCTAAGTGTGTGTTTCATAATCATGAACAGAATTGGACCAAAAATGTTTTAAATGCAGTGAGGTAATTAAACATCACTGCAGAACAAAATATTATACAAATGTCAATGACAATTTTACATCTTCGTTTTCATCAGATTCAAAATGTTTGGATATAATTTGTTTGAAAAGATGAAATCGTTCATTTGAAAGATAATTGTAGAGAACATCAGTATCCCAAAAGTGCAATTACTCCAGCATTACATTGTTCCAAAAGCGTGCTATTTCCTAGTCCAGTAACTGCTGCACTGCTAGACTGAAGTAATGTATCATAGAACAACAGTGCTTTGGTTTCCATAAACAGAGTTCTGTCTCTTACACGTGTTATGTATGAAACAAACATTTTAATCTTTATGCATCTGCACGTTACATTTACACACTGAAATACCTCATCAAAATAAAACTGGAACCAGGCAACAAAAATAATTTGGCCAAAGTCAAAGTAGAGGCCCTCTTCAGTTTCGTTAAAGACACATGATGAATACAATGCTTTCAGTTGTAGGAACGTCCTTAAAAATAGGCTCTTAAACTGAACACAATCAATAAAAGGATTGAGTAATTGACCGTACACACAGCGCTTTTGGATCAGATTTTGGATCCATCTTGGATCCTAAACAGATCTAACACGTATCTAACATGCAGCTGCAGCAGGATCGCACCCTATAGTTTAAAATAAGGCTCCTGCTGCGCCTTTCGGACCAAGAACTGACATGACAATTCTTGGAACGGATCCTAAAGACACAATGAGACATGCACCAGCGATCATTTCTGTGATGGTCGATGCGTGTAAATGCGTGTAAATCAAATTGCTATTTATTAGATACGTGTTTGGGGTCCGACAGAGACGGATCCAAACTATGTATCTAAAAGCGTATGTTCACACGGACTGAACACACCACGTGAACATACCCTAAGGCTTAGGCAGAGCACTTACCCTGGTGACTATGTCAGCTTCCTGCTGTATCCTAGGACCTAGGCGCTGCTTGGCCAGTGACACCTTGGTTTTCATGCTGTTCCAGCGTGCAGGCATTGTCCTATAAAGAACCTCACTTTCTACAGGAAGAGACATCTGGTGCTTTCCTAGAAGCGTCACTGTCTTCTGCAACACGGTAAACTGCACCTCCATTTCCACTTGCTTGGAAGAAACCTTATTTATTAAATAAATAATATATAAGTATATATTTATATTTCATAAACAATTTCATAGTATCAGTGTATTAAGGTTTTAAAACATAGACTGATGTAAGAAAACCTTATATTATTTCTGTTTTATAGGATAGTTACTATAATCTATCAACATACCATATTAAGCCTAATATTAGTTCCAAAACAACCATTGTATGTTCAAACCATAACTCTATGGAAACCAGGTAATTGGTTCTTAAGCCCCAAAATGTCACAAACCTAGATAACTAATCCAGATAAAGCAAGTCCTTGCATATAACTTCAGAAACAGCTGCTGGAGGCTGGAAATCACTTTCTATGGAGCTTCTTTGGATCGTGTACATGATATACCACGTATCAGAAAAAATAAGATGCTATTGGCTTCACCTGGTGCCCATAGCAGTTGCTTATCCTAACACATGTATAAAGCAGAATAAGATATGTAATACCGCACTGTACTGTAGAGAGGCACTAATTTTCCCCCTAAAATAAGACACCCCCAAAAATAAGACATAGTACATTTCTTTTTAAGCAGTTGAGAGTTTGGCTGCTTATGCTGATGTGTATGATGAAATCACTACAATATATTAATACATGTTGATGTTTTGTTCAATAATAAATGTGAATTATTGTTCATAGAAAAAAAAACATCCCCTAAAAAGAAGTCTTAGCTCGTCTTTAGGAGCAAAAATTAATATAAGACACTGTCTTATTTTCGGGGAAACAGGGTAACAACCAATCACTACATGCTCCTCACTAATACAGATTTTTTAAGTTAAGGGTTGAAATTTGGTGGATTATAGTAAAATGTGCCCAAAAATTAAGGAATTGTAGTCCTTGGTTCTATTGGGGGCAAATTGTTTTAGAAGGGCTGGAATTAAAAATTGCTTAAAAGCAAGGTGTTTGTTTAAACTGTAAAAATCATTTTTTCTGAAAAGGTTTTTGCACATCAAAAAAGGCAATAATAACAATTTACAGATATTTAGGGCCTAGCCTAACTCATTTTTTATGATTACACTCTAGGGGCCTCATGTATGAAAACTGTCTAAGTCTAAGACTTTCTTTGTTGCCCATAGCAAGCAATCAGAGCGCCCCTATCATTTCGTAATATAGTGCTCTGAAAAAATGAAAGGGCGCTTTTAATTGGTTGCTATGGGCAACAAAGAAAGTCTTAGACCAAGACAGTTTTCATACATGATACCCCTAGAGTTTAATCATATAAAATGAGTTAGGCTATGTCTCTACTGCACAGAAAAACATCAGCTTCTATAGTTTTCACTATAGAAGTCTATAGGACCTCTGTTCAGTTGTTTTTTCAGTGTTTTTAGAAAATGAAAAACGCTGAAAAAACAACTGAAAACAGTCCTGTTGTCTCCACGGAACGACTTTTTTCTGCTTGTTTTATTTGCTGGTCATTTTTTGAAACATGTTCTAAAAACAACTGAGCAGGGCAGAAAAATTACTATTGGAGTCTATGTAAAACTCATGATGTTTTTTGCCACTTTTTTGGCGCAATTTTTGCAGAAATACATAGCAAGTCTATTGCTGTGCATCTCTGCAAAAAAAGCCGCAAAAAAGGCAAAAAATGCAAAACACGCCAGAAAACTGAGGTTTTTTCAACAGCTTTTGACAGGCAGTGAACAAAAAACTCAGTTTTATGAATGCTTTTAGCATTTAGTTTTCAGGTCTTTTTTAGTCCACTGCTGTGACATAGCCTTAAAGAGAACCTGTCTCTGTAAGATTATGTCCCCCTTGCTAAGGGCAGCACAAGCTAGTGACAGACATGATGTTTCCAGCGCTGTGTCCCTTATTCTGTAAGATGCTGTAGTTTTCGTGTATTTAGTGCTCAAGCGGGAGATTTCAGCCAGAAAAGAGTCAGTTTTTTTCAAACCCCGCCCATCTGAGGTTAGCCCCGCCCACCTCAACTGATAAACCTATTACTTTGAATATGTAGAAACATTAGAAAAAACTGTCAGTGGGCGGGGCTAACCTTTGGTGGATGGGGCTAACACCTGCTCATGAATAAGATGTGAGTATTAAATACTCTAAAACTACAGCATCTTACAGAATAAGGGACACAGCGCTGAAAACAGCATGTCTGTCACTAGTTTGTGGTGTCCTCAGCAATGGGGGCATAACCTATGTGACAGGTTCCCTTTAAATGACTAATTGTTAATGCATCAATAGAACCTGAAGATAACTAGGCTATGAGGTGAATCTGTCGGAGTTGATACAAGATACTATGTAGAACCAAATCTATATGAAATAGGAATTAACAATTTAATCCAAAGAATATAAAATTTACAGCCAGCAACAATGAAGCACATACATTAAATAAGAGAAATAAAGCAGAAAGAAAGAGAGGGAAAGGGAAGGGACTAGACAACTTTTTAAAATTCCTGACCCGCGGTAACTATGCTCAACTAAAATTTGTTTGTAAGATTTGCTGAATTGGATGATGACAGATAACATGTTTTAGGCTGGTTCCACATGACAAATGTCAAAACATTCATCGGATTCTGAATCCTAAACCCGCATCGTCAGACGAGTTTTTTTATGCGGTTTTCAGTGTGGATTTAGGTCATTTTTTCCATAGGATTTACCGTCAAAAGACCCATTCATCTGTATGGGGTTTTGGACGCAGATCCGACATAGAAATGTTTACAACGGTTTTTTTATACTTGATATATGGCGGGTTTTTAAACATGTTCTAAGTTTTTTGAAAATCGGTGGTTTTAAAATCTGACCTCAAGAAAATCCAAGTCATGTGGACTAGAATGCGGATTTTCAATTAAGGTCTGTGGGGATAGGAATAGTCGCATTTCGACAGTTTTTAAAATCTGAATCCACATGGATTTCCGACTGGAAATCCTTGCCATGTAGACGGACCCCCGATATCATTATCTCGACATTTTGCTTCTCATCCAGACCAGTTCTTAGGTAACATCCAGTTAGTTAGCAATTATACAAAAAATGAGTCACTTCCACTAATAAAATACAAACCAAAAAGTGGCTGCCAAAAACAGCATGCACAGAACCCTATTATGTATCTATTCATGTTTTGTTGTAATGCCCTAAACAAAAGCCAGACAGAGGTTGACCCCTCTTGGTGACGCCTCTAATTTTTCGTGAAGGTTTCATACAATTTCTTGAAATAATGAGCCTCATTTTTCAAAACTGTCCAACAGTAAAACTGTCTTTGTTGCCCATAGCAACCAGAGCTTGGCTTTCCTCTTCCGGAGCAGTTTACAAAATTAAAGCTGTTCTCTGATTGATTGCTATGGGCAACAAAGACAGTTTTTCCGCTAGACAGTTTTAATAAATGAGGCCCGGAGATGTCATGGGACGAGTTACAATAATGCTGTTATTCTACTGCACCTAACAGGCCTTACATATAGTATATGTCACCCTGTTTTCCCTCTTTAGTTTATACCTTTTCTTATCGAAATATACTGTATTTTTACACCTAGGTATAAAGTATAGCCCTTAGCTTGAGCAAATTCTGGGGAAATCTTAGAAATACAGAGCTTTATGTATGAAAAGTGTATAGCAGTAAGACTGTCTTTGTTGCCCATAGCAACTAATCAGAGCTCCTCTTTCATTTTTTATAGTGCTCTGGAAAAATAAAAGCTGAGCTCTGATTGGTTGCTATGGACAACAAAGAAAGTCTTATTTCTAGACAGTTTTCATAAATAAGGCCCATGGTGTTCACATGAAATTCTATGCTACTTTTATTGAGTTTTTACAATTTGGTGATACCTAAAAGGCCTTCCTTATTGCGGCAATAACTCCATGTGGAGGGACAAACACTGGATACACAGTAGCTTATCAGGCGACGGCCGTTTCGCGTTCACACACGCTTCCTCTAGGCTTACTGCATCTCAACTGCATACGTGGCACCCAGTCAAAAAAGGTGGCACGTAACTTTTTTTTCTGCATTGCAGATTTCACGTGTAAACCATGGCAAAGATTTTTCATTTAAATGAATGAAATTCAGATTCTGAGCCATATTCTGATGTCTGCATCAGAATCTGATATGTGAACATGCTCTAAAATGACTTTCAGGTTTTTATCATTTTGTTCGGCAGATTGTACAACAGAGGTGTGTGAGCTCTGGCGCCTAGAGATTAACAAAACGAGAGGCCCTTGGATCTCTGTTTAGAAAATTTCACAAATAACACATACTGTACTGCACATACTGAAAGACTTGTGATTAACGCTTACTTTGCGGACACAACTTGGTACCATGTGCTATTCAGTTTATTTTATACTTCACTTATTACAAAAGTCACGTTCAAATAAACTTGATCAGGGTTCAAATAGATCAGACAGTGCCATACAGTCTATGCTGCAGATTGCTGCTGCTTGAGGAACCTAGAGCTTAGACTAGGTATTTTTGCTAGCTACTCATGGGAACTGGCAGCTGAACCCTGCATGAGGATTTATCCTCTAATTAATGTGTGCTGAGGGCAAGGCTTGATGTATGACTATACTAAAGGCCAGCCAGTACTAATTGTGGTCACATCTAGTTATGTTAAATAGATCACATTAGCGGAAACAAAACAGGTCAACAGAAAGGAACTCTTAAGCTCCTGCCAACAAAACGGATACCTAATTTGTTTAATTATAAGAAAAACAAATATGCTTCATTGAGCTGCTCCGCTCATAGTTTTATTGACTCCTTCTGGTAGAAATATTAGTTTAATGTACGGAAGGAAAAGCGACAGGAGTCTGGTATCTATACTGAATAAGGTTCTGTTCAGATCAGGCTACTGATATAGGTAGGGCGTATTCATAGTAGCCAATATCAACAGCTTTAAAAATGTACAAAATGTACTCTTTGGACAACATGTATGAATCCTGGCGCTGACAGGCCAGTTCTAAATAGCTTTAAAGAGTACCTATCACCTCCAGGGAAACCTCATGAAATAACAGGAGACTAAAATACAAACACTTCCTTAAATATGCTTCATTAGGGAAATCAAAGCAATTCACCTGTAACACAGTTTTAAAAAAAAGCGCTGGCCCTTTAAGACAGCTCTGAAGTCGGGCCAGGTCGGCACATGACAGCTTGATGGATGACAGTTGTATCTAATCTCCTGCCTCTGAGCTGGGAGAGTCCACTGTGCAGGGGGGAGCCTATAAGTCTACATCAACATCATGAGCACATTGATTTTCTCTGGGCTGCTATGTCTGTGATGGATATAACACTAGCAGCAGTGTAATGTAGATGCACTGTAATGTTACACTATGTCCTCAGTGTGCTGTGCCTGTTGTACTGTATGTAGCAGCTACGTCCTCAGCTCCCACTGCTCAGGTGGTATAGCTCAACAGAAAGACTCCCTGCTACCTACAGAGCTCTGCTAAGAAAGTAAAAGCAAAATCTATTCCCCTGTATTAATGACATGAGCCCTCTGGATTGCTAATGACATGTATTTGAGAAAAGTCTTATAATTTAATCTACTATCAATTTTTGTGTGTTTGTGTGGAGGTGACAGGTGCTCTTTAAGGCAGTGTAGAATGCGCCAGAATGTATGAAGCTGTTCTTCTGCAGATCATACATACAGGCGTATTGTAGTTCCACTACGATAACTCAGGCTCAGGCACCACCTTTACCCTGGTCTGGCTGTTGTAACTGTTCTGCGCCTGGATTTGGCATCAAAGGATCATAATTGTGTCTACTTCTATGAATGTGGTGCGACACGCCCCCAGAACAGCCCAGATCTTTGGCGCACTAAAACGTTTATTTGGCGCATTACAAAGGCATTTATCGCGCCAAAGTTTGGAGTGCGCCTGTTCATACATTGTTTTTGGCTCAAAGCGCAACAGAAAACTGGCGTCAGCCCATTCAAATATGTTGCCGTTTGTGTCATGACACTGTACACAATAAAAAGATATGATGATGTATACCTCCTTAACAGACACTCTTTTGATGTCCACCAGGCAGGGCCGTTCCTAGGGGCAGAGGGCCTTTCCCTAGGGGGGGGCGGGGGCCCAAGGCCCGCTCACCCAGGGGGGCGCTGCGGCCGCCCCCCCTGCCCCCCCGGGGAGCGTCCCGATCTGCGCGCGTTGTGCCAAGCCAGCACTCCCCAGTACAGGGGAGGCGGGCGGATCGTTCCCGTCCTGACTCCCCCTCGTATCAGCGTCGCGGGGGCGCACGGCTTTCAACCGGCCCCCTTTGACGCTGCCCCTGGGTGGAGCCTGCCGCGGAGGTATCCCTTTGGGAGCTGGTGCATGAAAGAAAGGTGAGACGTCACGCTGCTACAAAGCTCGCACTCCCGGCGGACGCGCGGCCCGAGGTCGGAAAGTAATTTTTGTTATTTTAAATTACTTACGGGGGGGGGCATCACGGGCTACAAGGGTGGCATCCGGCTACAAGGGGCATCACTGGCTACATTCTACAATGGGGAAATACGGGTCAGGGGGGCATCAGGGGCTACAATGGGGGGCATAGTGGCTACAAGGGGCATCATGGCTACAAGGGGGGGCACACTGGTAAGGGGGGCATTAGTGGCTACAATGGGGAGCATCGGTGGCTACAAGGGGGCAAGTGGCTACAAGGGGTCATCAGTGGCTACAAGGGGGGGAAATTGGTTTCAAGGGGGCATCTTGGGCTAAAATGGGGGGCACCCTGGCTACAAGGGGGCCTCATGGACAATGGGGGGCTTTTCGGGGCTACGGGGGGTAAAAATGGCTACAAGGGGGGGGCCATCAGTGGCTAAAAGGGGGGGATCACGGGCTCAAGGGGGGCATCTACGGGCTGTGGGGGGCTTACGGCTCAAGGGGGTATCCTGGCTATAAAAGAGGGGGCATCTACGGCTACAGGGGAACACTGGCTATAAGAGGGCCATCACTGGCTACAGGGGCATCACCGGCTAAAAGAGGGGCCCCTGGCATAAAGGGCTCAGGGACGGGGGCATATGGCTACAGGGGGCATCTACTGGCTACAGGGGGCATCACTGGAAAAGGGGGGATCTACTGGAAAAGGGGGGCATCACTGGCTACGAGGAACCTACGGAAACGGGGTGGCACACGGGCACAGGGGGCATCAGGGGCTACAAGGGTCTATTTTGGCACAGGGGGCACACGGCACAGGAGCTCTACTGGCTACGGGGGGCATCACTGGTTTACGGGGGGACACCCACTGGAAGGGGGATCTATGGCTACGGGGGGCACTACTGGTACGGGGGGCTTCACGGGCTACGGGCATTACTGGCAAAGGGGGTGCATTACTGGCTATAAGGGGCATCATGGCTAAAAGGGGGGATTTGGTTTACAGGGGGCATCTACTGCTACAGGGGCATCACTGGCTACAGGGGGGGTCTACGGGCAAGGGGGGATCTACTGGCTACAGAGGCTTTCTACGGCTGCAGGGGCATCTCTGGCTGAAAGGGGATTACTGGCTGCGGGGGCATCCAGGCTAAAAAGGGGGCACAGGGCCCTCCAGGGACACTACTGGCTACGGGGGGCATCACTGGCTACAGGGGGACACACTGGTACAGGGGGGCATCAAGGGCTAGGGGGGGTACTAGTGGCACACGGGGCATTTTTAATGGCCCCATATGGGGCTATAGATGGGATTTTAAAAAGAGATGGGAAATTTGGTAGAGAAGGTAAAAATTGAGGAGTCTTAAGATATTTGTTTGTAAATTTTACAGTGAAAAGGGGGGAGATCGTCATGGTCTGGGACAGATAAGAAAAGAAAAGAAAAGAGAACAACTCTTCAAAACGTTTCTGTGAGTCACAGATATATTTACTGTAAATTATTTTATCCTAGAGCCTGTGTACAGCGGTATCCATCTTGTATGGTACGATGGGGGGGTAAAAATTATTGTGAAATGGTTTATACTCAGTTTTTGGTATTTGTATTATTTGCACTATTGCTGGTGAATGTGGTCATGGTGTAGGGATTTTCAGTCACTTTGTGGTGATATTTGGGGGCATGGTGTTGTGGTTTTTCGGCCACTGTGGTTGGTGATATGTGGTCTTTGTGGTCTTGGGATTCTGTTTGGGGTAGCTGTTATTTGTAACTGTAGGGCTATATTTTGTAGTTTTTTTGTAGCCATTTTTGGGAAAGCTTTTTTATATTTTGGCTTTGGTTTATGGTGATGCACTGTGGCTCCATATGTTACGGGGAGGGAGGTGGGGGGGGGCGAAATTTCTTCACCTTCGCCGAGTAAATTTGGTGGAACTGCCCTGCCCCCGGTCCTGAGGGCCCATTCTCATTTTACCCATGACTGTTACAGTGGTGTTTTCCCCCAAGTCACCTTGTCTAAGGTCAGCTCATTGCTAGATTTAAACTGAAAATGAGGCAGCACTTGCAGCTGTCCTCCCCATTTATTTCTATAGGAGTTTCAAATACATAGTAGCTGTGCTCAGATATTTTCATAATCCATAGAAAAAATAAGGGAAAAGAGCCCAAGTTGGGGCCTCCTCATTCTCTTAACATCGGATGATCTTAGTATGAGTCAACCTGCAGCGAGGAGGTACACACAACAGCTTCACAACAGCTACTGAAAAATATCAATAAAAATACCAATAACCTTATTGGAAGCATAAATCAATGTCCTGGTTTAGCTCTTTGGTGACAATCTATGAGTGTAAGTAAAATATATTTGCCTTAAAGCAAACCTGTCAGTTGGTTTATACTGCCCTGTCTGAGAGCAGGATGTGATATTGGGAGATAAGCTGAGCTCTGTGATATATAAGGTTATATGATTTTCTAAATAAAAAAGCAGATTAAATGCTGGCAGGACTCATAAGAGAGACAGTAAGAGTCCTGCTTACCCAACCCACATACAGTGATTGACAGCTCTGTATATAAACTAATTCAGGCAGTTGTAATGGGTTTGGTGGATTTGCTGGACCACCACAAGCGATGATAGTTAAGCCACGCCAGGGAGCGGAGTCTAAGTAGCCCCCGGTTTTCACCAGAGCCCGCCGCAAAGTGGGATGGACTTGCTGCGGCATGAGGCTACCAGGTCGCTACCCCTGATGTGACTTGCTTGCGATGGCGGCCGGGGTAATGCGTGGTACAGAATCGTTATCCAGAGACGTAGTCGGGGAAAGGCAGGAGGTCAGGACGGACGGCAGAGGTTCGTGGTCAGAGACGGGCAGAAGGTCAGGGCAGGCGGCAAACAGGCAAGGTCAGGAAACGTAGCGGAACGGACTGGTACACGGGTAATCAGACAGGACTTCCAACACTCTCAAGACTAGGCAACGCTTACCAACGAACTGGCACAGAGTGCTGGGGGCGTATTCCTTATAAAGGACCAGCGGCCGGCAATAGACTAATTACCGGGGTGCTGGCCCTATAAATCCACATCAGCCGTCGCGCGCGCCCTAAGCAGCGGGTATGCGCGCGGTGGCCGAGACAGGCAGGAGCAGCGTGCACAGGAGCGTGAACGGGTAAGTGAGCCGGCGTCAGGGACCGGGCAGCAGAGGGATGGTCGCGGGGAGCCGCGGCACCCGCGCCGGACCCCCTGCGGGCAGGGGGGGCGGCCGCGGGGGGGGCCACGGCACTGGCGCCAGCCCCCATGACAGCAGTCAATCACTGTATGTCAATGGGATAAACAGGACTTCTACTGTCTCTTAAGTAGTCCTGTCGGGATTTACCCTGCTTTTGACTCTACAATCCTGCTCCAAATCATATAAATGCATATATCACAGAGCTAGGCTTCTTTTCTCTATTTCATACTGCTCTCAGACCTGACAGGTTCCCTTTCAGTGCAGACTGTTTAGCTCATGAAGGATTCCCTAGAATGGATACCAACGTAGCCATCAATGTGTACCAATAGACACCAATGCAGTATTCCACCATTGAGTGTAAACAAGAATACTCCTATTAACTGGGATCTCATAAATTGTGAAAAACTAAAAATACTTATGACTTATGGATATAGTGGAACTGTAGATTAATAGATGGGAAATACATTTGTAAAGAAAAATGCTTACCTCATTAAAAAGACACATCATCTTCATGAAAGATTCCGTATCCCGCTCTTCCCCTGTAATACTCTCTATCTGAGGCTCAGTCCTTCTCAAGAAAGAATCTAAGCTTTTTAATGTAGAAGTTGTCTACAATAAAGAAAAGGTCAATGTAAGAATAATTGCACATAGTTTTTAAGAATAAATATTCCATGAGAAGTGACTCATAGATGGGTGCATTATAGTCAGTACTTTGTAATAGCTTCTTGGCAATAAAGACATGAACAGTTAGCTTTTGTGAGTTATCTTCAAACTTTTTCATGATCAAACAGACATTTTAATCCACTGCATCTATAATAGACTTATTCTAGGTAGTAGATCTTATGACAGCAGGAGCCATATACTGTATATACAGTGGTTTGCAAATGTATTTATACATCTTGCATTGCTCCTCATCTTTAAACGTTACAGCAACATGATAAATGTGATAAAGCAATACAAAGTCGGAAGTATTTGTGAAGTGTAAATAAAAAGATCTGCTTTTTCAAGGTTTTGGTTCGGCTGCCATCTTGAATTGGTCTGGGGGTCACTTATCTCTCAGGATCACCACTTTGGTAACTGGATTATTGCACACAGGTAACTCCGACACAGACAGTAGTTTTAAACTGGTCCCAGCCAGCTTTATTCAGGCACAGGTCAGTGTACACATTCCAAATATAACAAAAATCCTTGGCCGTCTAGCCGCTACCTAAATACACAGAGACTCTCTCTGCCAGTGGTCTGGACCTTTCACCTAGCCCCACCAAAACACAGCTCTGTATACTTTCCAGGCTTCCCTCAAGTCTTAGGTGGTAAGAGCCTCCTCCTTGGCTCAAAAGTGGCTCCTCACTCCAAGCATCCAACCCTACCCCCCTGTTGTCTGGAGTAACAGGCTCTTGATAGGCCTTCAAAGACCTGCCAAAAGCCTGTCCTGCAATGCAGGAACAGCCTCCCACCGAACACTACAGCCGTTCCAGGAAAACCAGCCCATAATAATAATCACATGGCAGTCATACCAGCTATATGTCAGCAACCTACGACTACTAACCCACACATTGATATGTACCCTCGGTGGCACATAGCTTACAGATGTCCTGCTGTACTCTACCTAGTAGCAGAGACATGCAACCGCCTAAGGTCACTCTGCCACCACAACAGTGGGTTGCAAAAGTATATATATATATGTGTAAGTGTTATTGTGTATTTATTGCAGTTTCTCCCCACTCATGTAGACGTGCACTAAAAAGACTTTACTAACCACACCGAGAAAAGTAAATCACCTGGTCTATAAGGTGCTTTGTAAAGGTCCACATCCACTGTAGAGCATAGGTGCTGAGAACCTGCTTGATGGGACGAAAATCTACTTGAATCCATCTGCATTGCTGATGATCTGGAAGTCGTTGAATGCTGTCTCTGGCATCCTGATAGTAAGGAAATAGCATCAATGAATTCTTTGATAATGTGCACTGAAGTGTATATGGGACATATGTTGTGTCTTATAATAATTGAAAACATATCATGAATAAGGGTACAAGGTTAAAGGAGGAAAGAAAATCTTAGTGATTAAGCCATGGGCACTCTCCTACTGCTGATTTGTGTCTTGAGGATCTCCTGAATTTGTAGTAGAGAAGGGGAGGATTGAAGATGAAGTACTCAAACTGCAAGAGCCATTTCCTAAATCAGCCTAATGAGCCATATCATATACTTGACTATCTTGTTATGTGTAAGCAACTATACATTACTTACCATACAAAAATATCCTACAGACAGGAAATGTAAAAGCAGTAGCTACAAACCTTATATGCAGAAACTGCATAGTCAAAATCTTCTAACAATGGCCCATCATTAACTGTTGTAGCTGTAGGCAAAATAAACGCTCTTTCTGCTGCCTTCAATGAACTGTTGTGAAAAGACGTCATACTAGTAGAATTGTTGCTGAATGAATCAAAATGGGGAAATATTAGTAATTAGATATCACCTATTGTACAAAATTAATAATAATTGTTTTTTCTAAAAAAAAAAAAAAAAAATCACCTATAACACATTGATAAATCAACTGCATCTAAAATAAACTTAGCCTAGGTAGATCTTATGACAGTAGGAGCCACATATAGATACAGTGTGTTGCAAAAGTAGTCATACCCCTTGCATTGATCCTCATCTTTAAACATTACAGCCACAAACGTAAATGTATTTTATTAATAACAAATTGATAAAATATATTTAAAAATGTACAGATTTTCTAGCATGAACAAAATAGAATAGTGAATTGAAACAATTTACAGTGTTACATTGGAAGTAAAAATTTGAGGTAAATAGCAGTAAAACAGTTCAGTAATTAAATTCACCAAATGAAAGACACACGGAAAAGTTAAAATTATAGTGTCATACCCTTAGTAACAATGTTGTGTGGTTGAAATATCACATAGACAAGTTAGGTCATTCTAGTTCTAACAGGATCCTCAATGATAATATGAAGTTTTGTAATATTTAAGGTACAGGTTAAACATGGGAACGTTAATGCTTATTCCCTCACATTGGATGATTAGCATTAAAGAGTTTGTCTCACTACAAAGATTAGCTTTCAACATGTAGGGAACACTAAATGAAAATGTTTTCCAAATATATTACTTTGTTCATTTTTTTGTTGAGGACAAACAAATTATTTTATCACCTTCTGAGGGCTTTCAGGTTTCCCTAGTTACTGACCTGTTTGCTTGTTCTCCCCTGCTGTTTGTCTTATCTGATAGCAGGGAGTGATGTCATCACACAGGTTGCAGCAAAGAAGGCAAAGAACTGACAGTAGCCTGAGAGCTTGTGTCTTATCTGATCTTTCAGATAAAAGACAGTACCTACTACTATTTACTTTAGCTCTGAAACTTCTCTGGACCTGGTAGCAGGAGATTGTTAATCTAATCTAGACTAATTAGCAGAAGTCTGAATACACTGAGCTCATATGCTAATTGCAGACAGCTTGAGCAGGAAGTGACAAGATGCATGAATGAAAGAATGTTGCTTTGCTCTATGAAACAGTAAGATGAGACAACCCCTTTAATTTTTTGTGTAACATATGTATAAAATAATGTAAAACATGTAGTTTTCTACTGAATTATATGCATATAATATCTCTATAACCAGCAATTCTGGAGAACACCCCAGTTATAGATATTTCTGCTGCTACACCACACCACTCATACAGTCAGGAAAAAATAAAGTATATGCGCTTGGAATTTAATGGTTTTACAAACTAGGAGCTAATGGAAAAAAAACATCTGATACTTAGACGATCTTAAAAAGAGGGAAATACAACCTCAAATAAACAACAACACAACATATTCTTGTCACGTTCGTGCCAGATAGGCCCTCTTCATCTGGCTCTAGTTACCGGCCATGGCCGCTGCGACCATAACTGCGGCTTTGGCCTCTACATTTCTTCCAGTGTGAACGCTGTTTGAAAACTCTGTATGCCTAATTTATTTCTGGCCAACGCCCGTGGCCAGAAACCTTCCAGCACTATTAGGGTTAACTTCTTCTCTTGGTGATTGACAGTTCCCTCTTCCTATCACTTCTGCTCTCCTTCCTCCCCTGCCCTATTTATAGATACACCTTCCTGTCCTCTTTGCCTGCTATATGGTTCTCTGTTCCTATAGTTCGCCTGTACTCTTATTTGACTTTCTGTGCTCTTTGACTCTTGCCTGGTTCCTGATTATTCTTTTGTCTCACGTTTTTGTACTGCGCTGCCCGTTTGTTACTGACTTGGCCTGCCCAACTTCTCTTGTTTGTTCCGTATTTGTTTGTCTTCGTCTGTGTTCCACTTGGCTCAGAGGAGTCATCAGTCTTCAGGTTGGGGCCAACCAAGTAAGGAGTCGGGTTCCCCAAAAGGCGGAGACAGAGGTTGGGACCAGTGTCAGGGCCTCACTCATCTGTGTCCCTAACAATTCTACTGTGTAATTATTTATTTATCAAAAAGGAAGCCAAAATGGAAAAGTCATGTGTTTAGATTGGCTTGTGGTCTGGCCTTTGCATCACCTTGTTGCTTTATGTGTTTTCGTCCTTTTGTTGTAAATTATCTGCTCTGCTTGGGATCATTTTGCATCTTCTTGCATGACCCAGTTTCAGCCAAGCTCTAACACTTGAATAGACAACCTTACATTTGGTGCCCATATCCTGTGACAGCAAAACAAGCCCAAACCATCCGCCATACCTCTAACACATCTTGTTTGTATTTTTCTAATTGTATTATACTGAACTTCAACCTTTAGCATGCTAAGGCCTATAGTGTTCAAGATGTAATTCTTGACAGGACAGCAACTATTGCTTCTATAAGATCATTGCTGATGTATTTTCTCATTTTATTAACACATGCTCCAAACCAGAAATCTGCCAAAACTTCTGTTCTTATAGAGGTGGTCAAAGATTCTGATGATAAATTAATAAGAGGTTTTTGAGTAGTAGCACCCAGGTGCTACTTACCCTCCTAATTTCTATGTAGGCAGTGTGTGCGGACTTAATTTGGGATTATAAACCTACCTACATGGGGCTATATACTTACAGGGGGGCTATATAAGTACCTAAAGGGGACCTATATATCTAACTAAAGAGGGGCTTTATACCCACTTACAGGGGGCTATATACCTACATGGGTACTACCTACTTACAGAGGCCTATATAACTACCTACATGGAGTCTATATAACTAGGGGTTCCTAAATACCTAACTAAAAGGGGGTTTACCTATTTGCCTCACTAACTTTGGAGGGGGTGTCTACCCACTATATTGGGGGTAAGAAGATAACAACTTGGTACACAAACAGGAGCCCAATAGCCATTTGGGGGCACTTTTACTGGGGGCACAAGGGGTCATTATTACTATTTGGGACACTATATATGGGGGTATAAATTGGTATGAAGATACTGGAAAAGTAAGGAGTTTAAGATGTTTGTGTGGTAAATTCTGCAACGATGAGTCGTGGCCGGAAGAAGACATCTAGGTGGTCTGGAGCAGATAGCAAAGATAAAGGAAAGAGAATAACTCATCAGAGGAGGGAACGATTCATCAGAGAAGACGTCACCTGGATGTAACTTTACTGTAGTGCAGAGCGCCTGTGTATAACTGCTATCTGCCACTATTGTTCAGAGAATCATGTTTTATATTCAGTAATGGTATGGTATACTATTCAGTCACTATGTGGTTTTGATGTGTGGTGGTATTATTTAGTCACTATGTGGTGATGATATGTGGTCATTATGTGGCGGTATTCAGTCTTAGTGATATTATATTAGTGTTACTATTGGCCTTGGGATTCTGGTTTTGTGTTGTGGTGTGATGACAAATTCATACCCCAGATGAACTATTTGTACAGGGAAACGCGTCGGGTTTTGTGATTAGTGTAGCGTTAAGTAGGGGCAGCCATTTAGGGTAGGGGTAGCCTTAATCAGAGCGGTACCCCTGCTGTACAGGTACGTTTTTTTGGAGGAAAATAATAGGTATATGTGATTGTACCCCACCTATTTTTGCTTAGGTGCCTAAATATTACACTGGGGAGAGTTGCAGTCGTTTTCTGGATAGCATCCAGAAATACGTTTCTCTTTTTGCAGTACCAAGGGACGGTAAATGTGAGTAGGACATTATTGTCCACCTCCTTACTAAGCACTATTATATATTTTTACTTGCTTGACCTTATTACTAAGTATATAAGTATATATAAAAAATTTTCATATGTGGATTTCTTCTGTCTAATATCTGTATTGTGGTGTTTACTGTGTATATTCTTTAGGCCTTTTTTTAAGCTTTAACAAAGTTTAAATAAATTTGAGAATTTTTAAATCCTTTATATTTTCAGTGATTAGAATAATTAGTAGATTTTCTGATATATCTTTCTGACTCAGTAATTAGTCTCCCAGATAGATAATTAAGGAATAATTTACCTTAAGTGTAATTTTACTAATATAGTTACATAATAAGTTTCAATTAATAAAAAAGAAGAAATGATTTACTTACTTGTTATTTATGGACAACTCATTTCCTGTATGTTCTTGTCTTGGTATTGGGTTTACCCTTTGCTTTCCATGGAGAAAATCTTGAAATTCTGCATGAACATCTTTCTTCCATAAAGAGGAATATCTGTTTAAACTCTCCAGGAATGCCTATAGAATATAACATTTACACTGAAGTTACAATAGATGAATAAGTAATTATACAAATTTAACTAGTGATAGTTTGTTAAGGGATATATAACATTCAGTGAAGGACAATGACACATTTCTAGAAGCGATTGAAAGGGGAGGTTTAAGAGGCCCAACCACCCTTTTGGTGTAGGTTAGCCAAACCCTACAGGCTTGAAAGATGGTATTGCCAGAGTATTAGTGTTGACTGCCTTGCTGCAGAGATGGTGCAGCAATAATTTCAAAATGCTTTAAATGCATATTTCACAATGACGTTACTCAATGGAGGCACTTTCAAGAAGACCTATAATTGTCTGGAAGATATCAAGATGTAATAGGAGACCACAATACAAAACCCTTCTCAATGTATATAGTTAGAAAAATTCAAGCACTTCCATTCTTTTTTTTTTTTGTAAACATAATTTTTATTAAATTTTACAATAACAAAAACATATAATAACTGTCCTTAGATGGAAATACTACCGAACAAAAAGAAATTTGGCCCCCCTTTTTAAAAAAAAAAAAAAAAAAATGAAAAAAAAAAAAAACT